>JAJHUR010115501.1:1379-12536 GCA_027495735.1 Lutjanus campechanus | reverse complement strand
TTCCTCATAAGTAGGAGTCCACATAAAGGTATCAGTCTCCTGCTTCAGTACAAGCTGCTCCTCCTCCTGAGTGATGCAGAGTTCCTTCAGTTCCTCTTTAATCTGTGGAGGCTTCGTCTCCTCTTGTTCCTCTTTAACATGTGGAGGTTCTGGCTCCTCTTGGTCCAAACTGGAGCTCCTCTCCTGGTTACAGAGCTGCTGGTCAGCGAGAACTTCCTCCTCCTTACAGACATGTTGCTGTGGGAGCTCTGCAGAGACAGACAACAGAAGGAATAGACTGTGATGGATGCAAACATGCCAGTAAATTAGTTGCCTACCAATATATATTTAAATACTTTGGATTAAATATTAAATCAGATTTATCTGGTTTGCAATTGACCTTTTGATATGCAACCTGTGTCAAAAAAGAAGAGATTGAGTTTTTTATTTTCTATATCTTTGCAATAAATTAATTTCATCATTCAGTGTTCCAGATATTTCTCCATTTGTTTATGATCATCACAAATCCTCTTTTTCATTTTGCCAGTCTTACCTTTTCAAATTTTTAGTGTGTCTCACGACCCCTCAAATACACAACACAAAATATAAACCTTTGATATATTTTTCAACGGACATTAGGATCGGGACACACAATGGCGCAGTGGCTAGCGCTGCTGCCGCACAGCAAGAAGGTTCTGAGTTCGAATCCCCGGGCTGTTCTGCTGTTCTGTGTGGAGTTTGCATGTTCTCCTCGTGTCTGCCTGGGTTCTCTTCGGGTACTCCGGCTTCCTCCCACAGTCCAAAGACATGCAGCATAATAGGTTAATTGGTGACTCTAAATTGCCCGTAGGTGTGAATGTGAGAGTGAGTGGTTGTTTGTCTCTATGTGTGAGCCCTGCGATGAACTGGCGACTTGTCCTGGGTGTACCCCGCCTCTCGCCCAAAGTCAGCTGGGACAGGCTCCAGCCCCCCGCGACCCTCACGGATAAGCGGTTTCAGAAAATGGATGGATGGATGGACATTAGGATCATGGCAAAAAAAATGTAATGTTGCATATCATGTCACAATTGCAATATCACTAGAGAATGATTACAATTAGTTATTTAATGAAATTCGTACAGCCCTACTCACAATAATCTACAATAAATGAACAAAATTAAATAAATAAAGTTCGGACTTTCCACAGTAAAGGCCTCCTCTGGTAGTCTGCAGTGGGTTGCCAGGTTTGGTGGGACTATACTAGAAATCATCCAATCATGTAAAAAACAAACAAACAAAAACCGTGACATTATCGGGAAACACGCCGTTCAAGTCCCGTCAAGTCATCTGTTTCAGGTCTGAGTCAAGTCTCAAGTCCTTCAATTTGAGACACTTGAGTCACGTCAAGTCCCCCACTTAAAGACAGGTTTTGTTCACACGTTATGAAAATAAATTGAAAATTGTGATTTGTGGTAAATATAAACAAAATATTTTATAAACATTTGGGATATTAAATGGTGAAATAAACTGATTTCATAAGATGTAGCAAACACTCAGCTATGTTTGAAATAAAATGGTAAATGAATACGGGTCATTTTGACCCATGTTGTTATATTAATTTTAAATTTGTTCATAAAGGCGTTAATAACTCAGTTGTACTCACTGATCCTGTGTAACTTCACTTCAGGTTTCCACATGATATCCAGCAGTCTGCGCTGACGATCGATCTCTTCTTCGTACTCGACGATCGTTTGTTTAAAAACTCCGAATATTTCTTCAGCAGCAGCAGTTAGTCGCTGGTTGACAAACTCTCTCAAACACTCAACTGAAGACATTGTTATTAATTTACAAACTCAAACATTAACTAAACTCCGTCTCTCAGCTATAAGTTCAATAAGAGCGCTCGGGATCGTCACTTCCGCTGCGTATCACGATTTAAAGATCCGACAGTGGGCGTAAGGGAACTTTCGTTCCGCTTTTCCCTGATGGCAGAGAACTTGCGTGCTCTCGGTTTTTTCTCTTTTTCTTGAAGACATTTGTCCATTAAATAAGTTGTATTTTTAAAAAGTTCGCACTCCACAGGTCTAAACTTTAAGTCACTGGCCAAAATAACACATTCGGTTCACAAAACAAAGATATGCAACAAAAGTTTATACTTAATTTTTCTTTCCAAATAACATATGCAAAGAACATTCATCACAGCATCAGCAAAAATAAATTAAAATGTATTCTTTCTGTACTCCCAAGAACTCGCCATTCACTTTCACTTTTCTATTTATTTATTTATTTATTTTTAAAATTAACCACAGATTAAAGAAAAAAAGTTACTAAAGACTCAATATAATATCTAGAAAACAGGATCATGAGGGACTTTGTCAGCATGAAACTCAGATCATTTACAGAAACAGGTGTTTGTAGCCCTCCTTACACAGCAGATTCTCCCACAGACTGGGTTGTACCAATAATGATTCATTCAATTTTAGATTAGTTTTAAACAGAGTTTAAAGTTTTAAGAGCATCTCTCCTGCTGGTCTTTAGTTATGGTAATGCCTAAATAATTTACCCTACTATAACTGCTCACAAAGTTTTCTTCTGAGACAGAGAAGCCAGGCTCTGACTGATGTTTGACCAGCATTTATTTTCTTCTTTTCACCAGCAAAATCTTTTAAGCAGCAAACACCGTGAAAAACTGAAATAAAGTATCACAAGCACAGGCATCTTATTAATACAAAAATATAACACAAACATAAAATATTATAAGGGCAAAATAAAATGCAAACATATACCGTGTGCGCTTTCTGTCCAGAAATTTAGGAGCTGTCATAATTCTTGACTGCACAGCTTCTCTTCTGTGCCAAAGTCTTCTGCATGTGGCCTCTGCCCATAGCTTCTAGCAGAACACCCCTTGTTACTCTGTTATTGCCAATTAAGAATGTGAGCAGAGCATGCTGCATACTCAAAACAATACAAAGGTTGGGCCAGTAGATGTCGCCACTGTCTCAGAAACAAAGGTGCACCAACAAAAAAAACTATTTACAGTATTACCACAAGGCCAACAAAGAAAACAAAGACATATACATTTCTTGTGATGAACACATTTTCTGAGACAGCTACACCTACTTTTAACACAAATATCATCAATTGAGGTTATATTATTGTTTTTTAATGCAAATAATTCACACTTAACTAAATTTAAGCATAAACCTGATGCTTGAGAAAAAAACAAGATTGAACGAATAGCCGGCTTTACTTGTAAAGCGTCTTTAAGAAAAAGTGTAGTATCATCTGCTAGTTAACTCAAATTTTCCTACCAGCAACAGAGATGCCCTCCAAATTACATGATTTTATATATACACAAAACATTTAAGCCACCACTAAAAACAAATAAAAAGAGACAGGGCAGCCCTGCTGTATTCCTCTCTCCTGATAAAACCTCTGTGTAGTACCACCAGTCAGTTTTACAGAGCTGTTACCATTTGTATTGAGTTTTCATTGCATTGCAAAAATATTCCCCAAACCCAATTTTCCAAGGCAATAAAAAATAAATGGATGTTCAACAGTATCAAAAGCCTTGTAAAAATCCAGGAAAAGGATAAAACTATCATCTTCAATCAAATCTGAGTAATCAATCAAATCCAAAACAAGTCTTAGGTTATTAAAAATGTGCCTTTTACTCATGAATCCTGATTGATTTTCATCAATTATTTAGTCCAGAACTCCTTTGCTTTGAAAAAATTAAAGCAAATATCTTATAATCATTATTTAATAGAGTTATGGGTCTCCAGTTGTCAATAAGAAGCACGTCTTTTCTGGGTTTGGGTGTTCAATTAATTAACCCCTGTGTCATAGTAGCAGGAAATTGTGCTCTTGCAACGCTCTCAGAAAAAACCTTAAAAAGAAATGGTGCCAACAGATCACAAAACTCTTGATAAAATTCAGAGCTGATGCCGTCATTCCCAGGTGATCTATTTTTTTAAAGATTTAAGATAACGTCTTGCACCTCCTGCTGGCTGATTAGGGAATCACCCATCAGCTCCTGAGCGTGAGGCATGGCTCTAATAGAGTGTATATTTATATAACTAAAGAACAACAACATAGCATTATGTTCAAATTTAGCTTTGTAAAGAGAGGAAAAGTAATTATAACAAAACTTGGATATCTTTTCCTTATCATTGATAACGGACCCAGTGATATTTAACTCAGATAAGGAGTTGTGCTTGGCTTGAGATTTCTCCAGTTTAAAAAAGTATGAAGTCATCTGCTCTCCTTCCTCCAGCCACTTCTGCCTCGATCTAACAAAAGCCCCCTCTGCCTTACATTTATACAATTTATTAAGTTTTGTGTGGAGTTCAATCAATCTGAGTCTTTAGCAGAGAGTGCATCTGGAGGAACGCTGGGATGTTATCTCAGAGGTGATATTTCCTACCTCTTTTCTTCTAGATTTAGTTAAGTTGCTACCATATTTCTTCATTTATTTACCTATTTCATATTTCAACAATTCAGTTTTTGCCATAAATTTTGTCCTTCTGAGCTTGATCCCAATGCCGCTTAATGAATCTCTGCAATTAAGTTTTCAGAGAATTATGTTTTAACAAGGAGCAGTTCATTTTCCAGTAAGATAAGTGTTTTACATTTAGACTCGGGACAGGTTAGCATTAAGCAATACTGCCTTATGATCTGTCAACGGAGTGGGTAAAGGATCAACTGTGATGGAATCCTTATCTAGAGAGTTAGAAACAAGCCAGTATTGACTACTGGTTCCATCAGCACGTGTATGTCTCCAGCTCATCCATCCTTCTGGTGATCTGCTTGACAGGTTGCTCCACCTGGGCGACCCTCTGCTCAATGTGGGCCACCTTCACACTCTCAGCCTTCAGCTCAACAGTGGTGCGCTCCAACTTCTCCTCCAGGTGAATAATTTTACAGTCGATAGAGTCGCATCTGAAGTTAATCAGTTTCTTTACCTCTTCAAACTGTTTGAGCATGTCCATGCTAAGCGAAGTGCTCGCTACAGCCTCGCTGGCCTTTTTCTTCATTGCTGGATATTTAGATGGTGTTACCAGCAGCGGTGGGGTTTCCTCCTCAAAAGCCTCAAGCTCCTCCGTGCAGCCAAACTATTTTATTTGAACCCACAAATTAAAGAAAAAAGTTACAACAGACTCAATATAATATCTAGAAAAGAGGATCATGACAGACTTTGTCAGCATGAAACTGAGATCATTTACAGAAACAGAACAGATGTTTGTAGCCCTCCTTACACAGCAGTCTCCCACAGACTGGGCTGTACCAATAAAGATTAATTTTATTTTAGATTAGTTTTAAACAGAGTTTGGTAAAACTAGGTTTAAAATGAGAAAATCCAGATTAAAAGTTAAGCAGAGCTCTGCTGCACAATTAAACACCAATCTCAGTTCAATAAATCCACATTTAGTGATATAAACTGGAATTAAATAGACTTAAATCAATATGCTTTTCTTACTAAATCCAGAGAAATAAAAATTAAATAAATAAATTAGAGTGTCAGGACCTAGCTATTGAGTATAAAGGAGTTTATTTTGTTCATTTTTGACTGCTTTGTATTCATTAATAAAGAACTGAACTGTTAGCTCGCTAAAGCCTTAACAAAACAGTGCACTGTTTGCTTAACTTTCCTTACAGAACATTAAGGGACAGACTCATAAAAAGACTTCAGTAAAAAATAAACTCAGGTTTAAATTGAATCTTTGTTAAGTTTAACCTAGTGTCAAAGTTTTGAGCAAAATAATTTTAAGTTGAACCATCATCTAATTTAATAATGAATTTTGATTGAGGCAACCCCAACTTGGAGCCGATTATAAGTTGATACCAAAAAAATTATGATTGTTTTGAAGAAATACTGTTGCTAACAGAAATATATCCAATTAAAAATGCAACATGTCCCAAAAACTTGCAGTCCAATGATATATGGCACAGTGTCACATTTATTGTGATATTAAAAAACAAAGAAAATTGAGAACTTGAAACAAATGTTTTGTCCTCTGACAGCAACGCTACAGCCGCTATGTTCTTCTTTTAAAGTCCCACTAGTTGTCTCAAAAATCAGGTCATTATTACCTCACAAGAACTTAGAAAGAATAATTCATACATTCATCTCATTCAGGTTACGTTACTGCATTACTCTCTGATCTCACATTACAAAACTTGTTCTGCTGATTCTAAATGCTGCAGCCAGGAGAGAACACATTACACCCATTCTATAGTCACTTATTGGCTCCCAGTCTGTCTCAGAATAGATTGTAAAATTTGAATGATCACTTTTCAGGCTTGTAGAGGGTTAACTCCAGCATATATAGCTGACCACCTGACCCCCCTACGAGCCTAAGTGCAGCTTGAGATCCTCCGACATGAATTGTGTCTGACGATGAATGATTTCCAATTGTGTACATGCAAATACAAAACAAAATCTTTTTTCTTTTAATCTGCATAATTTTACATCACTAAAGGGCCCAGTTTTTTTTATGATTAACATTTTATTGGATTTATCATATCAACATTACAAGCATACATATGAAAAATATCTGGTGATAGGACCAGCAGTATTGATATCAGAGCTTGTGTATGAAAAATATAGGAATATTGACACTGTTTGAAACAGACAAACCAACAAGGACACAAGCAACAAATCAAAAACAGTGTATTCACACTCAGCGATTTCAGGTACATAATGCATAATGCAAACATGTATTGCAGACCAATCTCTTGCCACTATCGTGGTCTTCCAAGGTTGAGAAAGTAACATTTCCGTTTCAATTGGAAACTTTCTACTCTGTTTATGAGTCTGTATGACAGGGCTTCCAGTGCTGCTAGTCTACCTAACTGGTTATGCCATAGATTGACAGGGGGGAGGGGGGCCTTCCATTCTGAAATATCAGAATCAGAATCAGAGTCAGAATTAAGCTTGCGACCCAGCATCAGTGCAGTCTGCACCCATTCTGCATCATGGGATGGGAGGTTCTCAAGCAGGGCTGGATCCCCCAGAATATACAGCCTCTGGGAGAAGGGAACATCCCACCCCATGATTTGTGTGACATTTTTGTGAATCTCAAACCAGAAGTCCTGTATTTTGGGGCAGCTCCACAACATATGAGTTAATGTACACTCCCCGTTTCTCTCTCAGGGGGCAGTGCCCAGTGCACCATGTGTCTGAGGCTAAATGCATAGTGATAAAATAGCAAATTTGGGACCTCTAGTTCACCCTGATCAATTGGCCTCTGCAGCTTTTTCAGATTTACCCTGGGTCATTTGTTGTTCCATAGGAATTTTTTGCAGAGCCTATCAAACTGCTTGAAATATTTTAAGGGAATCTTAATCGGAAGTGCCTGTAATAGATAATTAAATTTGGGGGTACAATTCATCTTTATTACATTGACCTTGCCCCACAGGGAGAGAAACATAGGTGACCACTGCTCTATGTCAGTCTTAAAGCGATATTCCACACTGTGAGAATGAGCCATTCAGTATGTAGGCTACTCACCTCTATACCGATGTTATGATAAGTGAAGATCTTCAGTACACAAAACAATCCTGGAGTTTTAGGAGAAACAGGGTAGCAGCCTCATCCAGTACAATGACAGTGAACGGTGACCACGGATAAAACGTTAAAAAGAGAACACAAAACAAACACAAAATGTCTCCATCCTGCTTGTGTGGTGTAATCCAAGTGTCCGCTAGCCGCGACATTAAAAATTAACCGCAAAAGACGCCATTTTCGCCATGTTTTTAGCAGAAATATCAGCTGTAGCACGTAGCAGGTAGGATGTAAACATGGCGTCGATCTCGCGAGACTTCCGTATGTGCAGTCCATCAGGATATATACAAAGTCTCGCGAGATGGACGCCATGTTTACAGTGGGTTATTCTCGAAGGATGGAATATCGCTTTAAATTTATTAAGGAGGGTGTCATGGACCAAGCAGTCAAAGCACAAAAACCACAGGTTTAAAGTTCAAAAAAAGGATTAATTTATTTTACAAGAAAAATTAATTCTAGAAAACAAATAATTAGAAGTAATGAAATAAGAGTTATAGGGCCCTTAAAAGAGGTCAACAAAAATATAACTCTACTGAAAGATAAGGCTAACAAAAACTGGACATAAACTCAACCAACAGACCTCCCAAAATGAGACACTGGGGCAACTTATATACTGACTGACCAGACCAACTTTAACGCACAGGGGGAAACTATATAAACAACAACTAAAACTAACACAAAAAAATCCCAATCTCCCCCATGATGTCAGAGCTCTTGGTCTGGTCCATGAGACGGCCTTCAGCATAAAGCCATGCTCTGCCCTCAGCCCCATCTTTTGTCTGCCTTGAACCAGGAAATATGCAGTTGCCAGGTAACTCAAAGAAAGGAGAAATGAAATAATACAAACAAATAGCAAAATGACAAACAATATAAACTAAATGTGTGCATTTCATCCAGAAACCAATATATTGTCAAAGTGCTAATAAACCAATTTTTAACTAAACAAACTATGTGTGTTGTATGTAATTTAGGTGACTGCAACTCAAAGTAACTGAACATGTGGTAATGGTGTTTGTGAGTGTGTGACTGTTTCAACCTTTTGTGTGGCTGTGGGCACAGCCAACACAGAGGGGCTCAAAATTAACACGGGTCAGATCCACCAGTGAAGGGGGGAATAGGATACCCAAGTATTTGATAACTGACCGTGGCCAAATGAAGTCACCAGGTTGGAAAAGAGACTTGGGGCAGTAAGGTGTCAAAGGTAGTGCCTCTGATTTGGCCCAGTTTACTTTATATCCAGACAGTCTAGAAAACAGTTTGATGGTTTTAAAAAGGGAAGGGAGAGAGCGTTCTGGTTCCATTATCAGCACCAAAACGTCATCTGCATAAAGCATCGGCTTATGACTGCCACTGCTTGTCTGAATACCTGGGAATTCAGGGTCTCTGCGAATGGCTGCTGCCAGAGGCTCCAGTGCTAACGGGAAAAGTCAGGGGCTCAGCGGGCAGCCCTGTCTGGTGCCTCTATTGAGCTCAAAAGACTGTGAAATGACACCATATGTTAGAACTGACGCACTAGGGTTAGCATATAACAGTTTGATCCAGCTAATAAATTTCCTGCCAAAACCAAAGGGCAGGCCAGGGCAGAGAACAAGTATTGCCACTCTACCCTGTCAAATGCCTTTTCGGCGTCCAGAGAGAGGGCCGCGGCAGGGGAGGCTTCATTCTGGGAGGCCCACATGATGTCGATCAGGCATCTGATGTTGTCAGCAGAACTACGAGTCTGAATAAAACCAACTTGGTCAGGGTGGATCAGGCTAGTTATCAACCTTATCTAACCTCACAGCTAAAACCTTAGCGAGAATTTTACTGTCGCAGCCAATCAGGCTAATTGGTCTATAGCTTCTGTAATCCAACAGATCCTTATCTTTCCTTAAAATAAGAGAGATAAGTGCTTCAGACAGTGTAGGGGGTAACCTACCCTCATCCTGGGCCCAGTTTTTGAAAATGACAAAAAATTGCAACACATTTCACAACAGGCTTTAATAATAAATCTTTGTGCATAAATGAACATCCTGACAATTTTACTGCCATTTCTGCATCACTTTATATTATCTTGACGTGTGATACTGAAAACATACATAAGTTAAATGTTTTATAAATGAGGAATGAATGAATTTAGGCCGAGGTAAGAGACCATCTCAATGTTATTACTTCCTCTCATGAGTAAAACAATATACACATTTTAAATGCTTTATAAAAGGTGTACTGCTGACATAAATCTTACATTTGCAGAATTTCTTTCATGGTCTTTTTTATTTATTTGGGGACCCAAATCTGTTTTACATTTGACATTCAATTACAGAGATGCAGCTATTTCAAAAGTGTCACCTCTGTGGACTCTGGTGCTTTTTCACAAGATCCAAGAGAATCTTCTTTCGCGTACTTTACAGGGGGCTGCAGTTTCTCACTCTCACCTGTGTGTACGAACATGTGATTTTTCAAAGTTGACATCTGTCTGAATCTTTGCCCACAGGTCTTACAAAGGAACGGCTTCTCGCCTGTGTGTACGAACATGTGACTTTTCAAAGTTGACATGTGTCTGAATCTTCGCCCGCAGGTCTTACAAAGGAACGGCTTCTCACCTGTGTGTATCGACATGTGATTTTTCAAAGTTGACATCTGTCTGAATTTTTGCCCACAGGTCTTACAAAGGAACGGCTTCTCACCTGTGTGTATCGACATGTGACTTTTCAAATCTGACATTCGACTGAATCTTCGCTCACAGGTCTTACAAAGGAACGGCTTTTCATCTGTGTGTATGAACATGTGACTTTTCAAATCTGACATTCGACTGAATCTTCGCTCGCAGGTCTGACAAAGGAACGGTTTCTCACCTGTGTGTATCAACATGTGACTTTTCAAATTTGACATTCGACTGAATCTTCGCTCGCAGGTCTGACAAAGGAACGGCTTCTCACCTGTGTGTACGAACATGTGACTTTTCAATTTTGACATATCACTGAATCTTCGCCCGCAGGTCTTACAAAGAAACGGTTTCTCACCTGTGTGTACGAACATGTGTCTTTTCAAACTTGACATCTGAGTGAATCTTCGCCCACAGGTCTTACAAAGGAACGGCTTCTCGCCTGTGTGGATCATCATGTGTCTTTTCAAAAATGACATTTGACTGAATCTTTGCCCACAGGTCTTACAAGGGAACGGCTTCTCACCTGTGTGGATCAACATGTGACTTTTCAAAGTTGACATTTGACTGAATCTTCGCCCACAGATCTTACAAAGGAACGGCTTCTCGCCTGTGTGGATCATCATGTGTCTTTTCAAAAATGACATTCTACTGAATCTTTGCCCGCAGGTCTTACAAATGAACGGCTTCTCACCTGTGTGGGTTCTCATATGTGTAAAAAATGTGGACTTGTATTTAAAAGCTTTCCCACATGTGTCACATTTGAAAGACTTCTTATCTGAGTGAATATTACAGTAAATATCTGACACAGAAGAGCTGTTTGCATTATTAATGTCACTTCTGCTTTTGTGATGTTGATTCTTTGGCTCTGGTTCTGCATTTCTAGTTGATCCTGAGTCTTTATGTTCACCTCCTTTCTGATTTAGGCTCTCAGCTACATGAGAGACTGATACCACAGAGGTTACAACTGCTGTGTTGACTACAGACT
>JAJHUR010115500.1:0-10683 GCA_027495735.1 Lutjanus campechanus | reverse complement strand
TTACACCCGGCACTTTATAGAATTCACACTGCACTTTATGTCTATGTATGAATGGGTATTTTAATGTGAATTATTGTTTAACTCTTTGTGTATTGTTACTACTATTATTATTCCTTCTCTTTTTTTTTCTTTTTTTCTCTTTTTCCTCTCCTCTACCTCTTATGCGTCTGTCTTTCTATTACCTGCCAAGGGACTGCGGATGTAAATTAGCAGGCTTGCTAACTCCGACACATTTACATTTGTATTTACATACTGATGTCCATTAATGTGTACTGTCCCTTTCAAATAAATAAATAAATAAATAAATAAAGCACCAGTACTGTTTTTAAAGTATTGTTTTTGTAGCAGGATCAGAAAAAGTCAACCCTGTTGTCATGACAACTCCAAGAACAGTCACCAGCTCTGCAGTCCCCCACAGCTCGCTGGAGCTTTTTAGCCTATTTTAGCACATTGTTTCAGTTTGCTCTGCTTGAATAACTACTGCTCAGCAGCAGACTGCAGACAGACACAGTTAGAGACGAGGTGGTGGACACAACAGAGCATTCAGCAGCTAGAGATTTCCTTCAGGAGATGGTGGAGACCAAAACAGAGCTAAAATGAGTGAATGTTGAACACAAACACAAATTAATGCTAATGTATCTCTGTGTCTGCTGTATGTGTAAATAGGAAACTGTTCCAGAGCTGCAACAATTAATCAATTAATTGATCATTATTTAACAAATGATTTAACAAGTATTTTGATAATCACTCAATCGTTTTGAGTCATTTCTTAATTATAAAAAAAAATACCCAAATACTCTGATTTCAGTTTCTCAACAGTGAATATTTTCTGGTTTCTTTCGTCTTTTTCTTCAGTAAACTGAGTATCTTTGTGGCTTGGACATAACCAGACATTTGAGGATGTCAGCTTGCGCTTTGGAAAACAGTGATAAGCATTTTTCACCATTTACTGACATTTTAAGGGGTCGCACAACTAATTGATTAATAATCAATTAATCAAGAACATAATCGATAGATTAATTGATGATGAAAATAATCGTTAGTAGCAGCCTTAAACTGTTCGCTAACAGATTTCAGTCATGTTTCAGCATGTTCTGCCATATTCCCCATATTCAGCAGAAGCTGATACTAAAATACTAAATAAACCAGAGGCCATTTGTTTTGCTGATATTGTTATGTTTTACATTGTTTTACATGTATTGTCTGATCCAAGACCTTTGCAACCTGCGGACTGTGTTCTATCGGTAATGTGTATGATAATAAATTCATGATTTCCCTTTAAATCTCTGTGGAATGGTCTAGATATTGAAACAAGCATTTACTAGAAAGTCTTCTAATCCTTTAGAACACTCACAGGTCCACGCTGCTTAATGAGTCAGGTTACACTTCAGCTTCAGTCAGGCTTACAACATCACACACACACAGAGAGAGAGAAAGAGAGAGAAACACAGTAACCCTGTGTGCCTTCTTCATCGGGTAAGTGTGGCAGTGCCCCTTGGTTTCCATGGCTACCATAAAACCCTGTCACCACATTAATCCGGAGCTATATCCCCCGGCAACAAGAAACACTTATGGAGGAGCAGTCGAGATGTATGAGCCATATCTGTCTCTCTGACACACACACACACACACACACACACACACACACACAGCTAAGTGCACCTTCACACTACTTTGATTCACCTTGTGCACTCAACTCAATTCATGTTATATTAAAAGATTCATCACAAACTGCTGGATAAAATCATATACATTAAGCAGTGTAAAGATACTAAAATAGGGGTCATTTCATTTATTTATTTAAAATAGGGACAGTGCATATTGATGAACATGTACATGTAAATATGCAAGATTATAGCCAGAGATTAATTTCCATCTGTAGTCCCTCTGCAAATTGATGTAACAAACTTCACAAATTACAATCGTACATAAACATCACAACTAACAAAAATAAGAACAAAAACTGTACTGTGTGGGTAATGTGATCTCTCCCCATAGTGTTAGTTTGAAGTCTTACTCTTTTTGTTAGCTAAAAGCATCATTGACTCACTGGATGCACAGTCATGTTGTGCAGTTAAATTTTTAAAAACTACAGAACTTTATTTAGAAACTGATTCATCACAAACACAAACACTTAAAAATGTAATAGCAATCCATCCAATATTTTTTTAAAAAAAGATAAAGATAAAGATATTTTACTCTGGACTTCAGACCTTCATCACATGCAAACAACACTGGAACTAAACATTTGTTCAAGGAAACATTCTGGGTTATGTGTATCCTCTGATGTCTTGGTTTCAAAAACCTACACCCCAAATCTCAATAAATGCAGGGTGGGACAAATGGAAAGGGTTTTTTGTGGGGAGCATAAAGAACTGGGCATGTTTTTTTGTACACTCATTCTTGAAAACTGGGATAAAACCTTATTTTGAGGAGGTTTAAATTTTGACTCTTCAATTCAAAATATATTTAAAAATCAAACACTTGCCTATTAAACCTTGTAACGCACCAACCTTTTAGTGATTTTTTAAAAATTAAATACTGATGTAAATGAGTTGACAGCTTACCAAATTCACAAAATGTTAAATTCCTTCATTTCACAGCAGAGTCATAGTGAGCAGCCATTTTATAGTGTCTCAAAATTATCTTAATGTAATACACATATTAAAACCATAATTCTTATTTAGCTTTGATTTAGAAGGGCTACAGAGTCGACATGTTATGGTTGAGACACATCTGATATACATATTATTTCATGAATTTGTCTAAAATTAGAAAGTTTACCAGTGTTTGAGCAGTATTCCTGCCTTTGTATAAACCAGGAAGTGGGACAGGGGTACTTAAGGTATAGCTGACACTTTTTATGCCTGATTAAATCATGTTCTTGTAAAATCTGATGGAGTTGACAGAAATCTGAGACACAACTTTAAAGGGCCAACATTTTCATAACAAAATCAATTTTAAAACAAAGATGATTATAATACCACATTTTTATACCCATGTTATCCGTCAGTATAGTTGGTTTTAGAGTTAGAAGGTTTTTACACATTTTTTAACTGTTTGAAGTTGTGAATTCTTGTCTCAGACAACAAGCAAGTTTAGAAATAAAAATAATATGAAAGCAAAAGAAAACAATTCAGAAATTGTATAAATTTTATATGTATAGATCCATAAAGAATAAATGTTCACCAAAAAAATTGGAATTAGAGTGTTGGTATTAATATTTTTTTACATTCTTTGGTAGGACATGATTTGTCATAATTCTCAAGTATGGGTGAGTAATAGGCCCATCATCCTGTCAGTGTTTGTGTTTACTTTGAGCAGAAGAAAATGAGGCAGTTTGTATTCTGTCAGTTAACCTGCTGTTGTGTTTGTCAGAGAGCTGCCAGGATGTGAAGGCAGACAGTATTGATCATTCAGTGACCCATTACCAACACCATTATTTATGTGATGGAAACTATCACTGCTCCTCAGTGTGTGTGTGTGTGTGTTAGGATCATTGACCCAGGGCCAGCTTCAGTCATCCATATGATTCCATTAGCACAAGCCCAGCTCCCTGAATATACGAGTAAGTCATTTGGCCTCGAGTGTGTGTGTGTTTTCATGCAGGACTACTATTAGTGTCATTATCTGGTGTTGTGGAACAACGAGTCCACTTCTCAGACCAAATAAGTGTTCGTTCGTTTTTCTCTACATTGGCATAGCATGAAAGAAGAAAAACCTGTGGTACCACAAGTCAGGATCAGCACCCACTATAAATCATTCAAGATATTAAAGGGACAGTTCACACAAAAATGAAAATTCAGTCATTATCTACTCCCTGAAATATTCTCATAGAATATATGAGTAAGATGTGTTAACTGTAATGTTGGAACTATGAGATAGTAAAGATTATGATTATGATTAGAAAGCTTTATTAATCCCAATAGGGAAACTGGTTTGCCACCAGGTCAAAAACCATACAGCCAACAAACAGCACAAACATGACACACAAACAGATAATACAGGAGACCATCAAAGCGTGATTAAGAGCCACTGAGACATGATGAAGGCCAATCAAGACATAATCAATAACATAAAACAGATGAATACATAACAACATAAAAAAAAAAAAACGCAGCAGGACAGTTAACAGTGTTCATTAAAATATCTGACAGCTGCAGGAACAAAAGACCTTCTCAGTCGCTCAGTTGAGCACCGAGGCATCACCAGTCGCTCACTGAAAGAGCTAGTACATCCTCTAAAAACACTGTGGAGTAGGTGGCCGTCAAAGAGCAGAACCATTTTGACTTTTGACCTCATTCTCTTCTCCACAGTGACCTCAAGTGAGTCTGGGGTAAGACCGATAACTGAGCCAGCTCTCTTGATCAACTTGTTGATCCTATTTTCGTCATCAACAGATATGCCATATGCCATGACAAAAGATAGTCTAAAATCCAGGTAATTGTTGTGTTATGCAGTAAATCATTTAATTTGTTAGCTAAAATATGTGGCTGTATGGTATTAAAAGCACTAGAAAAATCAAAAAACATGATCCTAACAGAGCTGGCAGTGGTTTCAAGATGACTGTAGATGTTGTGCAGCATATAAAGTATTGCATCATCTACCCCCACACCCTTCCTGTATGCAAATTGCAAAGGATCTTGAAAGACTGACACCTGCCTAGTTAAGTGATTCAGGACAAGCCTCTCAAAACACTTCATAATGTGTGAAGTCAGCGCTATAGGTCTCAGGTTAGCAAGATTGCTAGACACATTGGCTTTCTTTGGAATGGGGACAAGGCAGGATGTTTTCCATAAAACTGGTATTTTTGCAGAAGACAGAGACATTAAAAACATTGAGTGAAGGACAGAGCACAGCTGGTCGGCACAGACTTTTAAGGTGCGTGGATGGACACCATCAGGACCTGCTGCCTTATTGTCTTTAATACGCCTTAACTGCTGACGAACCTCCTCAGTGTCAAAAGAAATAGCTGGGCTACAGTCCTCACAGCTGCTCAGCCTAAGTGAGGAGAGAATATTCTCATGTAAAGAAGAAAAGTCAAAAAGCCTTGCAAAGAAACTGTTGGCAGCATTTGCCGTTATACCCGAACTACAAAACTTGGGATTGCTGCTCCCAAATCCAGTAATAGATTTCATACCATTCCAGAGCCCCCTTGTATTGCTACTGGACATGTGTCCTTCAACTCTTTCTTTATATTTCTGTTTGCCCTGTCTAATAATGGCTTTCAGCTCCTTTTGAGCATCTTTAATTCTAGCCCTATCACCACTGTAGAAAGCAGCCTTCTTCTTATTAATAGCAGCCTTAACCTCACTTGTCACCCACACTTTGTTGTTCGGGAAGATTTTGATTTTTTTTACAGGGAATTACAGATTCGACACAATAGTTGATATAACAAGTAACTTTGTCAGATATACTGTCCAGGTCATTGTCACAATCAAAGAACATCGTCAAAGAAGTTTCACAGGCGTCCTCTGACCAGATGCACACTGTTTTGGACGTAATCGGATGTTTCCGTATCACAGGTGAATAGCTGGACGTCAAGGATATCAAGTTATGGTCAGATAGACCCAGCGGAGGAAGCAATTTAGGGACAAAACCATCCTTAACGTTTGTAAAAAAAACAAGTCAATAGTTTTGTCACCTCTAGTAGTACAGGACACCATTTGTTTAAAGGATGGCAGAGAGGAGGAAAGAGAGCAGTGGTTTAAGTCCCCATTTATTATAAACAGCGCATCTGGAGAGGAGCACTGTAAGTCATGTGTGACTCTCGATATTGTCTCTGTGGCAGCCTTTCCATTACCCGATGGAGGGATGTACACCACTAGGACAATCACATGGGAGAACTCTCTAGGCAGGTAGTAAGGTCGGCAACTCACCGCAAGAAGCTCTATATTCGGGTCACAGACTCTCTCCTTTACCGTGACATGTTGAGTATGACACCACCTGTCATTCACATACAGACAGACTCCTCCGCCGCATTTTTTGCCTGTGTTCACACGATCTCTGTCCATCCTGTGAAGTGTAAAGCCTTTCATGTCCACATGAGAATCCGGTATCCTGTCAGACAGCCAAGTCTGCCAAACAGAGTAAACTGCACCGCCGGTACATGCGATCAAACTTGAGACAGGCTGTCAACTCGTCCACTTTGTTCACAAGGGAGCGGACATTCTCCATAATGACAGAAGGTAAAACAGGTTTAAATCCCCACCGATTGTTCCTCACCCGCACACCTCCTCTGTTGCCTCTCTTCCTAACTTTTGCTTTTGCCTTAGACTTGATTCCTGATAGATCAACATCGGGATCCACTGCAATTTGTGCAGGAGGCCGCAGCTGAAGAAGCTCCTGCTGGCTGTAGGAAATAGCAGGCAGGCATGGCTCACTCCACACTTGGAGTGTTTGCGTGGTTTTCCAAACAATCAATGTCCACAACCACAGAAGGCAGACAAGAGCTCGATTATTAAATGAAGCCATAATCATGTCGTCATGGATCGATCACGCTGATAATCCAGAAAAAAGGGACAGTTAAAAACACTTAAAAACACATAAAACACAGACGCCCAAACGCACACTGGTGGCAGAGTCACCGGCATGTGCAGCACCTCCAAAAGAACAATGCTTGGTTGTGATTGGTCTAGAGCGTAACCTCTGGATATCTTGTCACGCAGTCGCAGTGTGTGTGAAGTTCGCCTTCCTGCATTAATAGTCAACCTGTATGTCTCCAGCAAGTTAATAAATGCTTGAAGATATAGCATGTCGTCATCCGGAGTAATTTATATGTACAGTACGAAACAAGACACTCCCCCTCATGCTGATTGAAAGTCAGGTTTATTTTGTTAGTCTGCAAAACACTGCTGGAGTTTCACGGGAAAACAGTAGAAGATAATGACTGAATTGTCATTTTCGGGTGAACTATCCCTTTAACATCTCTGCTGGTACGACCTAAAGACAGGACCGCCACTGAGAGGAGACTGGAGTAGTGTATGACATCATCATGACATCATATGCCATTAAACAGTGAAACAGCAACGACCATTGGAAGAGGTCAAAGGTCATAGTTGAAGTTCCATATTTCTGTTGTGTGATAACAAGTCATCCCCATGACAACTGAACAAACTTCATCAGCTGATGAAAACAGTGAAATATGATTGAAAGCTGTGGAAAAAGTCAAGTGAACCGTGTATAACAATTACTTTGCCAAAGTGATGAGCTCTATAAATTGTACCTTATTAGAAGAACATAACTGTCTTTTGGTTTGTAATGTCTGGTGCAGCATAAGGGACAAAATAAGACTATCAAAAAGTCAGCAGAGGACATATCCTTGCCAAAGCCAACTACTGATCTTGCCAACAATAAACCAGTGCTGGTGCCTGAGAGGCCAGTGGTGGGAAATGAGAAGCTGACCATTCGTTAGACCATGGTGGTAATTTATGCGTTTAGCAACCCACTGGACTGGTTGCTGGCTTGGCTGGTCATTACCTTCCAAGGCTGGCAACTAGCACGCCAAGGCTAGCAACTCATTGGATCGGCCACTGGCATGTTAAGTCATTAGCTTCCAAGGCTGGTCACTAGCAGACCAGGGCTAGCAACCCGCTGGATTGGCTACTGGCTTGACTGGTCATTATCTTCCAAGGCTGATTACTAGCATGCTTGACTTAGCTAGATTAGCAACAGATTTGGCTGGTCACTTTCTTTTTTTGCATTTTATTGGTCAGTGTGTTGCTATCCTTGCCGTGCTAGGTGCCAGCCTCGGAAACTAATGATCAGCTGAGCCAATAGTCAAGCCAGTGGGTTTGCTAGCGCCAGCGTGCTAGTTGCCAGCCTTGGAAGCAATGACCAGCCAAGCTAGTTGGTTTCTTTTGGTGTGCTAGTTGCCAGTCTCAGAAGCAAATGACAAGCCAGTAGCCAATCCAGTGGGTTGCTAGCCTCCGCATGCTTGTTGCCAGCATCAGAAGCTAATAATCAGCCAAATCAACAGTCAATCCAGCAGGTTGCTAGCTTCATCATGCTAGTTGCCAGTATTGGAAGCTAATGATCAGTGAAGTCAACAGTTGATCAAGTGGGCTGCTAGGTTAGACACATGAGTTACCACCTTAGGTCAAATGAAAAGTTGTCATCTAATTTCACACCACTGGCCTCTCATTTCAACATTAGTCAGATCAGTAGCTGGCTTCGCAAGGATGAAGCCTCCATCCACTTCTCGGTAGTCTTAATTTTCTCTCTTACCCTGAGCCATAGTAATCTAGCTTGTGTTGAAGTACTTATTGGTGCACATTAGCATTTTCAGTATCACCTATATTAATAAAAATAACAATAATAATAAAGTAAATATGCTAATGGTTTACAGTTACAGACAGACAGACAGACAGACAAAAACATTTTTGTCATTCGGTATACACAAGTGTACACAGGACGAAATTTCGATTGTACTTGGCTAAGCACCGGATTAGAATATAAAAAAGTATGTGCAAAATATGCAGTAGCAGGATAAAAAACTGTATAGTGCAAAAAAAAAAAAGAAAAATGTTTAGCAGTCTGGTGACTTGAGGAAAGAAACCAAGAAAGAACCTGGTGGTCCTGCACTGAATGCTGTGGAACCTCTTTCCAGAGGCCAGCAGGGAGAACAGTCTGAAGTGGGGGTGTGAGGAGTCCCTAATGATGTCTCTGGCTCGGGACATACAGCGTATAGGAGCAATGGATGGAGGGGACAGAAGTCCCAATGATCTTCTCTGCCATCCTCACCACTCTCCTCACATTCTTCCACTCCGAGGCACTGCAGCCTCCACATCACACAGAGATATAGCCAGTCAGAATGCTCTCTATGGTGCTTCTGTAAAATGTAGTGAGGATGGGTGGGGGCAGGTGGGCTCTCCTCATCCTGCGCAGGAAGTACAGATGCTGCTGTGCTCTCTTGACCTGAGACATGGTGTTCACAGACCAGGAGAGGTTGTCTGTGATGTGCACCCCCAGGAACTTGGTACTGCTGACCACCTCCACAGCCGTGTTGTTGATGAGAAGTGGAGCATGGCTGGGCTGGTTCTTCCTGAAGTCAACAGTGATCTCTTTGGCTCTTTGGTTTGGACGTTCAGGATCAGGTTGTTGTAGTCTGCACCAGCCCACCAGCTGCTCCACCTCCTCCGTGTAGGCCAGGTCGTTGTCGTCCCTGGTGAGGCCCATCACAGTTGTGTCATCCGCAAACTTTATAATGTGGTTTGTGGCAGCTCTGGGGATGCAGTCCTGTGTCATCAGGGTGAATAGAAGAGGGCTCAGGACACAGCCCTGGGGGGAGCCTGTGCTGAGGGTAATGACACTGGAGGTGTTCTCTCTGACCCGCACTGATTGTGGTCTGTCAGTGAGGAATCTAGCAGCCAGTTGCACAGGGGGGTGCTGAAGCCCAAGGGTCCCAGTTTGTCTACCAGATGCTGTGGAATGATGGAATTAAATGCTGAACTGAAGTCCAGGAACAGCATCCACACATGAGTGTTCTTCTCATATTATGTATTCCTCTGTCTCTCAGCAGCAATAACTTTATGAGCTTCTTTAATGACAAAATTACATCTATTAGAGACAAAATTGATCAACTTATGCCCCCTACCGATATTAATTTATTCCCTAACACGGAAACCTCAGAGGTAGCTGCAAACTCAGGTGTATATCTAGACTCCTTTTCCCTCATTGATCTCCCAAATTTAACCTCAACAATTTCTTCATCAAAACTAACCACCTGTCTCTTAGATCCTATCCCAACTACATTACTTAAGGAAAGTTTGCCTGTAGTTGGCACTTTTCTTCTAGATATGATAAATCTATCTTTGTCAGCAGGCTATGTACCTCATTCCTTTAAATTAGCTGTAATTAAACCTCTACTTAAAAAGCCAACTCTTGATCCGGAGGTCTTAGCTAACTATAGACCCATATCCAACCTCCCCTTTCTCTCTAAGATTCTTGAGAAAACAGTTGCGAATCAGCTGTGTGATTTTTTACATCTCAATGAATTATTTGAGAAATTTCAGTCAGGCTTTAGAGCACACCATAGCACAGAGACAGCACTGGTGAAAGTAACTAATGACCTTCTGTTAGCGTCGGACAAAGGTCTTGTCTCTGTACTTGTCCTGTTAGATCTTAGTGCAGCATTCGATACGATCGACCACCATATTTTACTACAGAGACTAGAACATTTGATTGGCATTAAAGGAACAGCACTGAGCTGGTTTAAATCCTATTTATCAGATCGCTTTCAGTTTGTACATGTAAACGATGAATCTTCTCTGCACAGTAAAGTTAGTTGTGGAGTTCAACAAGGCTCAGTGCTTGGGCCAATCCTATTCACTTTATATATGCTCCCCTTAGGCAATATTATAAGAAACCACTCCATTAATTTGTTATGCCGATGATAGCCAATTATATTTATCGATAAAACCCGAGGAAACAAATCAGTTCGACAAATTGCAAGCATGCCTCAAGGATGTTAAGACTTGGATGACCCACAATTTTCTGCTTCTAAACTCAGATAAGACCGAAGTTATCGTACTCGGCCCTAAACAACATTGAGACAAACTAATCAGTGATATAGTTACACTAGATGGCTTCACCTTAGCCTCCAGCACCACAGTAAGAAATCTGGGGGTTATTTTTGATCAGGATTTATCCTTTAACTCCCATATTAAGCAAATTTCAAAGACT
>JAJHUR010115498.1:0-10458 GCA_027495735.1 Lutjanus campechanus | reverse complement strand
GGAAAAGAGACAGCACACACACACACACACACACACACACACACACACACACACAGACGGTGCACACTTCAAAACACACACAAACAGAAAACATTTTCCCTTGAGAGTCCTGACAGCTTCAGGCGTAGAGGGTAGACCATCCGGACGAAAAGCGCTGCTCTTCTGCGTCTACCTGAGCTCAAACTACTCGACTACTGCTGCTGCTGCTGCTGCTGCTGCTGGACGTCTCCGCGCGTCCTCACAAAGTTCTTGTCCCCATAAATGAAAAGAGTTCTGATTGCTAAACCTACACAGACACAAACATCCCCGTTCCCTTTGTCAGGTGTTCATGGTTTAAGGTAGTTCAGGTGAAATCAAAACCAGAAAAGAAAGCAGTCTCGTGTTGAGTCTTGTGGTTCGCCGGTCGAGGAGCTGTTCAGCTCAAAATGCTGGCAGGTGGGACGATGTGCTGCTGAGACTGGGGGTGGAAATTTGGCGAGTTTATTGGCCACTACAGTCCTGCGATGGATGACATCATCCGAAGGTGGCGACGTCAAAAATCCACGTTTAACAACATGCAGTGAAGCTCGGCAGATCGAAGAAACCCAAAACTTCCAGGCGACGTGTTGAAAATACCAGCAACATCCACGAGCTCACGGGTTCCACGAAAAGAAAGAGCAAAACAGCGAACAAGGAAGGGAGACAGCGATGCGTCTGCGTAAGCGAGGCTTCTACCACTACGACAGCTGGCAGTTGGCGACTTACTTAGCACTCCGATGTCGGAGACGGCTGCAACGGCGGACATTCGTTTGGAGGCGTCCGCCGCGCTGAAGAAAAAAGACAGTGTCAGCGTCAGCTTTGACCCCTCGACAGGTTGAGTCCCGGCGACCTGCGGTGGGATCAGGAGTCAAGACACGAGCGCGAACGAACGAAATCCAGCCCAGGCACGAATTTTAAACCCCGCCCCCACCCCGAGAAAAGAACAAAACAAAAAACAAAAGAGAAACTTTTGGCTTTGTGGTTATGTACAGTGACTTCCTGTGGAGACAGTTTGATGTCCATCAAGTTTCCACAGACGTGCAGGACTGGATGTTGGCGAGCCGGCGCCGGCGTCAAATGTCAGGGTCAAGTCTTCGAGCTAGGAGGGGGAGGAGCTAACCGTGTCAGTCTATCTGTACGTGTGTTTGTGTGCGTAGTGATTCTCCAGTCAGGTTTATTTTTGTAACTGTTGTATGCGGGTATGGACCCTCAACTAGCTCCGCCCCCTCCCTCTAGCTCCACCCCCAGCTACTGGTGGACCTCGTTGGCGATCAGACTGTCCTCCCCTGACTGAAAATCCGCCTCGTTGATGCTGTTCCCTCCGTTCAGCATCTCCTCGTCCTGGGACGACCCTCGGTCCTCCTCGCCGCTGCCGCCGCCCGGCTCGTCCGAATTTGGGTCCTGGAGCACCTGCGCGATGTACATCTGCTGCTGCTGCTGCTGCTGCTGCTGGATGACATGACACACGACACAACACACAGGGTCACCAGCAGGGGGAGACACCGTCCTCACTCACACACTGTTCTTAGACTCCATTTAAAGGGACAGTCTGGATTATTTCAAACAGGACTGTATGACCTGAATTATCTATAATCACTATCAGTTTAAGTGTACGCTGCATTTACAATATTTTCACCACTTTACCTTTCTGTCAGACAGACTTTTCAAATAAAGGCCTGTGACCTTCTGCAGCTGAGGTAAATAAAGGCCCCGGTCACTATTTGAAATGAGATGTAAAACCAGCAAATATTTGATGTTTTAATGAAGAAATTATCTAAAGAAATCATCACTTATCAGATCTTTGCCATATTAGATTTCTGTTAATTTACTATATTTACCGTCTGAACTAACCCTTTAAAAGTTACACAATAACACAAACTAACAGATGGAGGCAGCAGCAGACCAACAACTCCAACAAGTTCTGTGGAGTTTGGTTGGTTTGTAGAGATTTATGATATTTGTCTGATATAACAGTGGTTTCCTGTCAGAAAGGTAAAGAGGTGAAAATATTCTAAATCCATGTAGCTGCGGACTGTCCACAGCAGGACATTGATTAGCTTCCTGCACCAGTTCTCCTGCTGCTGGGGACGTGTTGACCTCCATCTGTGGATCAATACCTCAAACAACCACAACCTGCCTCTTTAAGTAAAGTTCATGTTTGACTGCTTATGTTTGTACAGTGGCAGCACACGCTGAAGAGTCATTATGACTTGTTTAGGACTCGAAACTCAAAGTTCAGGACTTGGGACTTGAGTGCAAAGACTCGAGAGTTACAAAACAACTGTGTGGCACCTCTGCAGCTGATAAACTGAAGAACTAGAGCGACTGATTCAGATCCACTCACCTGAGATTTGGTGGTGGGGGAGGACGAGGGACGAGACGGACGTCCGTTCTCGACGGCGTCCACGTCGTTCTCCTTGGTGTCGATCTGAGACAGAGACACGCGGTGAGACGCCGTTCTGAGCAGCAACCTGAACACGCTTCACATGTGTTTGTTTTATTAAGACGTACCTTGTAGTTGTGAGCACTGAGGTACTTAAAGTGTCCGAAGCAGACGTGAGACAGACAGACCACGATGGTGACGATCAGAACCACCAGAGTGAACATGGACGTCGGCGTCTCAAAACCTGACAGACGACATCAGCAGTTAGCAAACAAAACATCAAGTCATCGCAACAATAACAACAATAACAACAGCAACAACAACTACAACGTTAAAATATAACATTTCATGTTAGGTTAGGACAGGTGCGTTACCGCCAACACCTGGACAGGTGTGTTACCGCCAACACCTGGACAGGTGTGTTACCGGCAACACCTGGACAGGTGTGTTACCAACAACACCTGGACAGGCGCGTTACCGGCAACACCTGGACAGGCGCGTTACCAACAACACCTGGACAGGCGCGTTACCGGCAACACCTGGACAGGCGCGTTACCGGCAACACCTGGACAGGCGCGTTACCAACAACACCTGGACAGGCGCGTTACCGCCAACACCTGGACAGCTGTGACATTATCGCCTGAATATTTGATGAACTTTTATCCAGTGATCAATTATTACCATTTTTGTTTTAAAATATTGTTTAGTGCAGACGTGTCTGAGCTGACTTGACTTTTTTGGACAGCCTTGACTGACTTGAGGCTTGACTGAAGTCGTCTGTTTTGATTCGTCTCAACTGACTTGGACTTGCTTCAACTCGTTCATTTGGACTTGTTTTGACTGACTTGAGATCTGACTTAAACAAACCTAATTTGGACTTGACTCTGACTTGTTTTGACTGATTTGATTTCAACTCGTCTCCACTGATGTGACTCAGGCTCCGTGGTATAAAGTAAGTAGTTTGTGTGTAGTTTGCCTGGCAGGGGGCGGGGCTTACTTACTTGTGCGTACAGTGGAGAAGAAGAGCAGCCAGAAGAGGCAGAGGATGGGCGCGGCCACCACCTGGGTGACAGCGCCCGAGTGGATCTTCTTGTCCAGTTTGGAGGGCAGGTAGGCGTAGTACATGTTGTACCTATCCACCAGGTGTTTGAGCAGCATGTACATGAGACCTGAAGGGACAGGTGAGGGGACAGGTGAGTCAGGAAGTCACACAGAAGGCTGTATTGTAGTGCTGGTGCTGTAGTAGCAGCGGTGCATTATGGGTAGTGTAGTTGGGACTGACCGAAGGGGACGATGATTGGACAGGTGATGCTGTAGGCCATCACCACGGTGAAGACGTTCATCATCCAGGCGTATGCCGCTCCGAACTGAAACTCATAGGCCTGATGCTGCAGGGACAGAGACAACGTTTGAGACAGGACATACTGTCCTCTCAGTCAGTGTCTGTCCTCTCAGTCAGTGTCTGTCCTCTCGGTCAGTGTCTGTCCTCTCAGTCAGTGTCTGTCCTCTCAGTCAGTGTCCTCTCAGTCAGTGTCCTCTCAGTCAGTGTCTGTCCTCTCAGTCAGTGTCTGTCCTCTCGGTCAGTGGCTGTCCTCTCAGTCAGTATCTGTCCTCGCGGTCAGTGTCTGTCCTCTCGGTCAGTGTCCTCTCAGTCAGTGCTTGTCCTCACCCTCTTGACGTTTCGACGGTCGGCAGCGGAGCGAGCCAGGCACAGACGGATCATGTACATGAGCAGACCGGGGATCCTCAGCAGGTCCATGGCGTTCCCGATGAACGCAGAGGCGATGACGTAGTTGACGAAGAAGGCTCCATTATCCGGCAGGAAGACGCACCTGAAGGAGACGCAGCAGGGCAGTTACATGCAGGGACATGTTGGATGTGCAGGACGTGCTGTCCACTGGGGAATAAGATATTACTTACTCAAATCTGATTTTGGCATCAGCGAGGAACTTCTTATCAAACAGCCAGCGGAAGAAAACATCCAGACTGGAAAAGAGAGACGGATGTTTCAGTGAGGACAGCAAAGGTCAAAGGTCAGTCAGGGACGGCTTCTCGCAGCCAAACGTTTGTATTACCTGCTGAGTCCGAGAGACGGCAGCAGCAGAACCATGAAGATCAGGAAGGTGTAGCATTTATGCATCGTCGTCCTGTTTTCTCCAGACCTGCAGATGCACAGAGACGGTCAGAGCAGCATCATATCAGGGTCAAATCAGGGGTCAGATCAGGGTCAAATCAGGGGTCAAATCAGGGTTAAATCAGGGGTCAGATCAGGGTTAAATCAGGGTCAAATCAGGGGTCAGATCAGGGGTCAGATCAGGGTTAAATCAAAGTCAGGTCATGGTAAAATCTGTGGTACAATCTGGGTCCCAAGAAACAAATTAAAGAACAAGTTAAATTTAAATATGAAATATGTTGAACCTTAACTGAGTTTCGTGTCAGTGTTGAATGACAGACTTGACTTGGACTTGTTTCGACTGGGTTAATTTAGACTAAAATTACGAGAGACTTGAGAGACTGAGACTGACTTCAGATCAGTCTTACCTGGTCCAGTGAGCCTCAAAGAAGGCGGAGTAGTAGACGATGGTGGGCAGCAGAGCAGAGAAAGCCCAGAGCAGCAGAGTGGGGAAGAACTGGGTGACGATGGGATTCTGTCCAACAGAACCAACACACACACAGCAGAGTCAGGGCACAGGAACCAGCAGAACCAACAGAACCAACAGAACCAACACACACACACACAGCAGAGTCAGGGCACAGGAACCAGCAGAACCAACAGAACCAACAGAACCAACACACACACACAGCAGAGTCAGAGACTCTGGTTGCGGCCTCTTACGTTGAGATACTCGACAGGCTTGGTGACGTTGAACTTGTCCATGGTGGAGATGATGATGGCGGGCGTAGTGAGGAAGAAGAGCAGGATGAAGAGGATGCAGTTGATGATGAAGCAGCGAATCCACCAGGAGATCCCGCCCAGCGACAGGTTTTCCCTGCGAGAAGAAGCCGAGACACATCAGCTGAGGATGATGGGTGCGTTTGTTTGGTATTAGGCGATGTTTTAGGTGGGTGGAGCTTGCAAACATACCAGCGGACGTTCTGCGGGTCGGGCGCGTACGAAACACTCCAGTTGTGAACGTGAAGAACCTCACTGAACTGAGAGGATCGTGGCTCCTGACGACACCGACAACCCTGAACCTGACAGGCGTTAAAGTCCTTCAAAATACTGTGAAAACAGGGGGGTGGAGTCAGAGACAGGAGGCGGAGTCAGAGACAGGAGGCGGGGTCAGAGACAGGAGGCGGAGTCAGAGACAGGAGGTGGAATCTGAGCAGTGTAACAAAAATTATGAATACAAATATTTGTCCTTCAATCCCGACGAAATGTTTTAAATAAAAAACATAAGCAACAAAAAAATAACTAGTACATAAACTAATTGTTTTAATGTAATATGCTTGAAGATTAAATCTGATGTGTTTACAGACTGATAGTCAGAGACAGGGGAGGGTTCAGGTAGGGGGCGTGGCCAGATAAGGGGCGGGCTAAAAAATACAGGAGGGAAACTATGACTACAAATATTTGTCTTGAATCCTCCCCATTAAGACATGATAGAACTGTGAAATGTTTTACAGTTTTCAAAAAAACAACAAAAAGAAACAAAATAGTAAAAATAGTGAAAGTCAAACTGTCAAACTGAGTAGGGGTGGAGTCAGCACGGCGAAAACAAATATAACAAATATATATATACAAATATTCATCCTTGAACCCCCCCAAACTAAAACAAGAGAAAACTAAATTCACAATAACAAAATTTAACATTTTACAGTTTCAAAAAACAACAACAAAGCTGTAATATAAAAGATAAAAAACAATAAGGAATAAAAATGAATAAATAAAGCAGCTGTTTTAATGTAAAATCTGTTGTGTTTACAGACGGTGGAGTCTGAGAAGGGGACAGGGGTCCGATAAGAGGCAGGTCAGATAAGGGGCGGGGTCAGGTAGGGGCGGGGTCAGATAAGGGGTGGGGTCAGATAAGAGGCGGGTCAGATAAGGGGCGGGTCAGATGAGGGGCGGGGTCAGGTAGGGGCGGGGTCAGATAAGGGGTGGGGTCAGATAAGAGGCGGGGTCAGATGAGGGGCGGGGTCAGAGTGTGGCTCACATGGCAGTCATGGCCTCGTTCTGGAAGGTGACGAAGGCCATGCCCAGTGGTTTGGTGTGGACCTTCTCCTTCTCCTTCCTGTACTCCTCCTTCAGCTTGGCCTCCCTCTTGGTGTAGTAGCTCACCGCCTCCTCCTGCAGGACAATACAGGCTGCTAAGTCACTGCTAACATGCTAACGGGCTAACACACACGCTAACTCTGACCCAACACATCCAATCAGGCCAGAGGGCCGTTTCACTAAACTAAGACAGCGGATTAAGTCGATATTTTCCAGTGATCCTTTGGCCTCGACTCGGTGTCATGAAAGCAGCAACACATCAGTTGCCATGGAGATTTATTGTGAGCAGCGAACGTGCTCCGGAGCAGGAACAGCCAGGCTTCATTAATCTTGGAGCTGATCAGAAACCACTTTGTGTTTTTGCAGTTAGTTCATGTTCTCATGTTTTTATTTTTATCAGCATGTCTTAAAATACCACAGATACATTAATAACAAATATTATTATTTCATTATTGTGACCATTATTATTTTTATGATTAATTATTTATAAAACTTGAACTGTCTACGATAATTTTTTACAGAATTCTATCCAGCAACATTTGATCTTTAACCAGCTACGATAAAACTTTAAGAATCTACGATGAAAATTGAACTGGCTGAGATGAAACTGAACGATGAAACTTGAACTTGAGTAAACCTCTGGGACTTGAAGAAGAAAGATGATATATGGTCATGTACCCGTACAGACGCAGCGGGAGACAAGAACCAATCAGAGCTCTGTATTTACACGTAGTATATAAATTACATCATGTATAATGAACATGCCTGCAGCCTTCAGGCTCGGGAGAAGCTACTCTGTGTGTGTATGTGTGAACAGAGCGTTAGCGTTAACGTTAGCGTCACCTCCTCGCAGCCCGTGATGGCGCAGCAGCAGAGGTGTCCACAGGGTTTGGGGTTGATCATGGTGGGAACGTGTTCCTTCGCCATCAGGTCAGTGAAGAACTTCTTACTGCGCTCAGTCTTCTTCCTGTCAGACACAAACACACAGAGAGCATGAGAGCTCGTTTCTTTAACACTTCTAAAACACTGACAATAAAACATGAGTGTATCCCAGCATGCACTGGGCCCTGACGGTCCGTCTCACCTCTCGGCGTTCAGAGACATCAGTTTGGCCACGTTGTAGCAGATTCGAGCCTCGAGCACTGTGCAGTTCTCATACGCCTGCCTGAAGATACGAAAGATAAAAACACTTTTATGCTTTACTGGAAAACTTTAAACACTTTTACTGAAAGTTTCCAGCCTGCTGGACGTTTATGGTCTACAATAAAACTTTTAATAACTTATAATTCAATAAGCAAACCAGAAAACTAATTTCAACATTACATCATATCTAAATATTATCAAGTGTTTTCATTTCTTACAAAAGAAAACTTGAATCTACTTGAAACCTTTAAAAATGATTAATAAAAACACTCAAATTATTAATAAAACTAATTCTTTAAGGGTTTATGTATTAGGAATATATGTAATTTATTAAATATTTTGGAATCTTAACTGTGTCTGTCAGAAAACAGCCTCTTGTCTCAGACAAGAATTCACAACTTTAAACAATTTAAAAATGTGTTCAAATCTTCAAAAAGAAACAAAAAAACAAAACAACTTGAACCAAAATTTCAAACATTTAGTTTCAGATTCAGCTTCAACATGGTGTCACAGGAGGAAAACAAACGTTTAGACCACATGTGAGGACGTGAGGGAACATCTGAACTTACTCAAAGTGCTGTTTGATCTGAGTCTCCTCGGCGTATTTAGAGATGCCGTTAATGAATAAAGTGCGCTTCACCTGCAAGACACAGAACTGGGATTAAAACACAACCAGCAGTTTTTACTGTTTAATTAAAACGAGACGTTCAGAGTCAGAGTTACTTCCTGACTAGTGACTGTAGATCAGCTGTTCACTCGTCCATCTCTGTTGGATAACTGAATTTTTAGCTGATTCATGTATTTTTTAAAAAAAAGGCGTCTACAGACGTCTTTTTAACTTTTACTCTCATTATTTTTAACAATTTATCTCATAATTTGGACTTTTTTTTCCCATTAAAGGAGTCAGACATGAGGACGGCTCCATGAAGTCATTGTTTGTCCTACCAGGTCGTCCTCCTTGTAGTGCATCTTGGACGTGTGTCTCCTCATGCTGTAGACGGTCAGAAGCAGATACATGAAGGCAAACGAAGTGTGGAGCCACAGCAGGTTCGTCCTGCAAACAAACACAACAAATCTTTATTGTTCTGAGCACCAACTCAGGCTAACAGTTTCCCCCTGCTTCCAGTCTTTGTGCTAAGCTAGGCTAACAGTTTCCCCCTGCTTCCAGTCTTTGTGCTAAGCTAGGCTAACAGCTTCTCCCTGCTCACAGTCTTTGTGCTAAGCTAGGCTAACAGTTTCCCCCTGCTTCCAGTCTTTGTGCTAAGCTAGGCTAACAGTTTTGCCCACTTCCATAGTATAGGTTATTTACACAATATTATCATTTATGTATCTTCATCACATTTGAAATAATCTGCGCAGCTTGGATCAAACTGTTAATACTCATCATCTCCAGGCTGATCACATGGTCACACTGGACCAATCAGCAGCCCCACAGCCTCATTTAAAGATGGAGGACTGAATAAAACGAGACTCGTGGACTCACCCAGACTTCAGGTTGGCTATCGTGGTGCGTCCAAAGCTGTAGGCGTTGTTTTCTGGAACAAACAGCAGAGGGAGTGTGAGGTCATCATTCATATTTAACACGTTCTACCCTCCAGAGAACCTTCAGCAGAACGTCAATGGAGGTTCTTCTTATTTCACTCCGTCAGCTCGTTACAGGGAATATTAATAATGATCAATAAGGATCTCACTGCAAAACTCAACACAGTACATTTACTCAAGTTTATTTTCTGTTGGGTTCTACTTCTACTCCACATCTCGAGGGGGGGGCTGAGACCTACAGACGGCCTACAGATCCACAGACCTACAGACGGCCTACAGATCCACAGACCTACAGACGGCCTACAGATCCACAGACCTACAGACGTCCCACAGATCTACAGACCTACAGATCCACAGACCCACAGACGTCCTACAGATCCACAGACCTACAGACGTCCTACAGATCCACAGACCTACAGACGTCCTACAGATCCACAGACCTACAGATCCACAGACCTACAGACGTCCTACAGATCCACAGACCTACAGACGGCCTACAGATCCACAGACCTACAGACGGCCTACAGATCCACAGACCTACAGACGGCCTACAGATCCACAGATCCACAGACGGCCTACAGATCCACAGACCTACAGACGGCCTACAGATCCACAGACCCACAGACGTCCTACAGATCCACAGACCTACAGACGGCCTACAGATCCACAGACCTACAGACGTCCCACAGATCCACAGACCTACAGACGTCCCACAGATCTACAGACCTACAGATCCACAGACCTACAGACGGCCTACAGATCCACAGACCTACAGACGGCCTACAGATCCACAGACCTACAGATCCACAGACCTACAGACCTACAGACGGCCTACAGATCCACAGACCTACAGACGGCCTACAGATCCACAGACCTACAGATCCACAGACCTACAGACGTCCTACAGATCCACAGACCTACAGATCCACAGACCCACAGACGTCCTACAGATCCACAGACCTACAGACGTCCTACAGATCCACAGACCTACAGACGGCCTACAGATCCACAGACGCACAGACGTTACCTTCCTTAGAAGGCGGCCCCGGTGCTCCTTGGCTGAAGAAAACATCTTTACTGATAATTCTGACTAAAATCAACCAGAAACAAGGCGAGAACACTGTGAGTCTGCTGATTCAGATATTGATTAATTCATTCT
>JAJHUR010115495.1:477-12769 GCA_027495735.1 Lutjanus campechanus | reverse complement strand
AGGGCTGGGGGGTGGAGTAAACTACACGGCTCGTTTTTGGCGCGACGAGAAAAGAGGAGAAAAGAGGAGCAGAAAGAGACACCGTTTTGAATATCTACAAAGCTTTATGTGCGGGTAATCGCATGTAGCTGCTCTATAAGAGTCCAAGACTCAGTACAAAGGCCCGAAAATGAGCATAATATGTCCTCTTTAAATACACAAGGGAGAGTGAGGATGACGAGACACAGGTGAGGGCAGAGAGAACAGGTGAAAATAATCAGTGATCAAAAAAAAGCGGGAAAACAGACAAAGACAGGAAGTAAAAGCAACAAAGACACACAGGGAAAACCAATACTACAAAATAAAACAGGAAGTGACTAACAAAAACACCAAACCATAACAACTTCACTCTGACAGTGGCTAAGAAGCGGGCTGCTTTCACCCCCATAAAGAGGGACCTCCATTCCTGCCCTAATGTCAAGTTTGGACTAATCTTCCCCACTACGCTTCACATTACGCTACACAGTGACTCATTGTTTGAAGACCCAGCTTCGGCATCAGACTCCAAAAGCAACAACAAAAAATAGAAGTTATCTGTGATGCTGTTTCACAGACTCGATAGTCTAGTGTAGCATAACCCAACTGGGTGATGTTTTGGTATGAGAAGACTCCACGGTTTACTCACTATGGTCATCCTACTCAGGTACGAGTAAAAATATTTGTAAGCCTCCGGTTCTCCTTTGCGAAAGTTTACTATACAACAGTCGGTATTTTGATTGGCTGGTTTATTGAGGCCTAACCTGCAGATTAACATTACTTGATGCTTTTTTCACAGGGCTGTTGTTACATTGCCTCCTATATCCTATATGTCCTATATTCCCCGCTGTTTCCCAAAAAGCTCCTATGTTCCCCACTTTGTATGTGACCGGGGAACATAGGACCCTTTTATAGAAAAAGGGTCCTATGTTCCCTGCTGTTGCCAGTTGATGAATAAACCGGGGAACTGTGATCCCAGCTTTTCCTTAACGGGTCCTATAATATTTGGGGGTTATTTTTTCCACCATAATTTCCATAACTGCTGAATTGTGTGACTAGCGTTAGGGTTAGGGGTTAGGGTTAGGTGACTATCACGCTCAGATTAAAAATTCAGTGTGCTATTTTCTATTTTCCTTTGGAGGGATGATCACTGTCAACATTACATAGGCATCAAGCAACTTCTCCGTTCATTTGCAAAAATTGCAAAAAGCCAATTTACAGCCTGTTCTCTATAGGCATATTTGGATATGTGTGTCATATGCCCTGTACATAAGCCTATTAAAAAATATATAAATAAATAAATAAATATCAACATTATATAGTAGGCTATTTTAAAAATAACAGACCAGGGAACATAGGACCCTTTTTCTAAAAAAAAGGGTCCTATGTTCCCCAGTCACATACAAAGCGGGGAACATAGGACCCGGGGAACATAGGTACGCTCCCTAATATCAATTTGTATTTTGCCTAAAATGTTTTGTTTTGTTTTTGTTTAAAAAATGCTTCTACTGTTTACATGTTTTGTCACATTTCATTTGAGTACGCCAAAAGTAGCTGTTAATAAGTTCAGTTTGGTTTTGTTCCTTGGCGAGAGTGTTTGTTGGTACTATGTGGGTGGGTTGCACACGTCCCATTTGGGGGGATGCTCCTGCTAATATGGGAGTGAAGTGGGAGGGTTATTCTGGTTTGTTGGTCTTTGTGTCCTTCTGTGTATTTTCACACCACTCTGAGGTTTACTCTAAACCATCACGCAGACCACCACTTATGCTCTTAAATAACAATTTTATTTTCGTGTCATGACCCAACCCAGCTCCGCAGCAAACCCCTATCCTCCGCTTTGTCCGCCCGTCACCAACTGCGACGTCTCCTCCACCATCCATCCCTTCTCCATCTACGCTCATCATTGGAGACTCAATTGTGAGAAATGTGAGAAAGAAAACCGCAACAACCTTTTGCTTTCCTGGCGCTAGAGTCGTTGACATCTGGGAAAAAATCCCCAGCATCCTGGCGAAGCACCCCCAGGCCCAGGATGTTGTTATACATGTTGGATGTAACGACATCTCCAAACAGTCCACTGAATTATTGAAAAAGGACTTTAACAAACTTCTAGACTCCCTCACAGACCTTGGTAGACGGGTGTTCATCAGTGGGCCCCTCCCCCCACTAAATTGCGGAGTGGGTCGTTTTAGCCAGACGCTGAGTCTCCATTCCTGGCTCAGATCAACCTGTGCAGCCCGCGAAGTAGAATTTATTGACAATTTTAATCTGTTTTGGAAGCGCATTGCCTTCTTCCGTCCTGATGGCATCCACCCAAATGGCCTTGGTTCACACACTCTAGCTGACAATATTTTTACGCCATCAACACTACGTGCGCACATTGACGATTACACCCTGATTGTCCACACCTGGCCACTCCCGGTCAACACACACAAACCCCTCCCTCCCCAGCTAAGCACACTAGCTCCTCCCCGTGGTTAGGTGGAATTGGTATCACCGCTCTTTCACCTTCTAAACCCATTCCCATACCTGTATGGGAATGAATATCCCAGTAAGAATTACCAACCTGCGCTAACCAGTGTTAATTTTGACAGCAAAATTTGATTCAGTTTTAGTCATAGTCTTTTGACTAAAATGTAATTTAGTTTTAGTCATAATTTAGTCATCTAAAATTCTTTTAGTTTTAGTCTAGTTTTAGTCGACGAAATATCATAAGATTATAGTCGACGAAAACTACAGTAGATTTAGTCGACTAAAAAGTGTGTAAAGGGTAATATGTAAACTTTCCCTTCAATTTCTGAAAGTCGTTATGTTCACCTAGATGAAATTAAACCTCTATGAATGTGTTGAGGAATGTTAAGGTATGACTGCAATTCACACACAGACACAGATTTAACTTGTTATTTGCAACAAACATTTATTATCTGTAATACTGTAAAATCAGCAGTGCCATTAGTGCAAAAATAAAAACGTGAAAGAAAGTGCATAGGCTATAATGCCATCAGGCCTGCTCTCTCTGAATCAGTGTAACTCAAGTATTAAAAAGGAAAAAAAAGGTATTTGCTTCAGTTCACTGTTAAATAGTCAGCTGAAATCCTCAAAGATATCACTCAAAATGGAATCAGGATTTAAACCTATTAACCAGGAAAAAAAAAATCAAAAAGGTTATCAGTGGCAGGCAGTGGCAACCATTCTATTATAACATTTTCAACTTCAAAATAATAACAATTAAGTTATGGTCTCATTAATATATGGAGCTATAGCATTGATAACTGAAAAAGCATCACAACCATAAAATGTGTTGTTGTTGTGTGTTGTCATGTAGACAGATTTATTTGGCTCGATTCATTTTAAGGAAAGCACTTTGTGCCAACATGACCCTTGCACTGTTGCGCCGGCCTCTGGTGAGGTCACCTGTGATGCTGAAAACCCTCTCTGCAAAAGCTTGAGAAGCTGGCATAGCCAATAAGTCTAATGCAAAAGGTTTTAAAGTGATACTCCACTTTCCAGGATTAACCCACGTAGTATATACTCACCACCCTGTCGATGTGATGGTAGATGAAAATCTTCAATTTCCAAAACAATCCTGGAGTTTTAGGAGGAACAGGATAGCAGCCTCATCCAGTACAATGGCAGTGAATGGTGACCATCGATAAAACGTTAAAAAAAGCACACTAAACAAACACAAAAATTCTCCATCCTGCTTGTGTGGTGTAATCCAAGTGTCCGCTAGCCCCGACATCGAAAATTAGCCGCAAAAGATGCAATGTGCCCCATGTTTTTAGCCGAAATATCAGCCTTAGTCTCTCAATCCTGAGGCGCGTTCACGTGAACGAGTATGCACGCGTGAGCCGGTTACATGAGAACAACAGTTATATCTGTGGATGTTTAGCTCAGTTGGTAAAGCACGGGGTTCCAGAGTTTTGCTTTTATGTGGCTCCGGGTTCGATTCCCACCTCTGGCCTTTTGCTACGTGTCATCCCCTCTCTCTCTGACCTGTTTCTTGTCTACTCTTTGGCTGTCCTGTCAACTAAAGCAAAAATGCCCCCAAAAATAACTTTAAATATGCTTTGATTTTGAAGTTATTTTGGGGGCATTTTTGCTTTAGTTGACAAGACAGCCAGAGTAGACAAGAAACAGGTCAGAGAGAGAGAGGGGATGACACGCAGCAAAATGTCCGAGGTGGGAATCGAACCCGGAGCCATATAAAAGCAATACTCTGGAACCCCACGCTTTACCAACTGAGCTAAACATTGACAGATATAAATGTTGTTCTCATGTAACCGGCTCACGTGTGCATACTCGTTGACGTGAACGCGCCTCAGGATTGAGAGACTAAGGCTGATATTTCAGCTAAAAACATGGGGTAAATTGCATCTTTTGCAGCGAATTTTCGATGTCGCGGCTAGCGGACACTTGGATTACACCACACAAGCAGGATGGAGAATTTTTGTGCTTGTTTAGTGTGCTATTTTTAACGTTTTATCGATGGTCACCGTTCACTGCCATTATACTGGATGAGGCTGTTATCCTGTTCCTCCTAAAACTCCAGGATTGTTTTGGAAATTGAAGATTTTCATCTACCATCACATCGACAGGGTGGTGAGTATATACTACGTGGGTTAATCCTGGAAAGTGGAGTATCACTTTAAACTGTGATAAAAAGTGTCACTATTTTCCAGCCAGAATCCTGTTGCTGTGTCACAGGTGATTGGGTGTGAAAGCTCCTCCTTATACTTTCTGATCTGCTGCTTCATGGTGCTGGTGGAGGAGGTTCTCTGTTTAGGCTTCATACGAGATTTAGAAAAAAACCCGAAGACTGGCTGCTTTGATGAGGATTGTGCTGGTTCTAGTTCCTCTCGTTCCTTCTCATTCTCCTCTCCATCATCTTCAGGCTGGTCCTCATGTTGTGTGTGTGACTGAGTGGATTGGACCACATACTCCTCGGCCTGTTTCAGCAGTTCCTGAATATTGTCATCATCAAGTAGGGTTTCACACACAGTAGGGTTGACAAAGCAGGCAGCTGCCACAAATGGTGAGAACTTTTCATCGGTTGGGTCCAAGATCCAAGCAAAGCGCTGCTTTATACTTCTTTTCATTTTCTGTGCAAGAGCAACAAGGTCTCGATGGCTTGTGTTCTCAGAGTCAGCAAGGTGGCTGAGCAGATCAAAGATGGCAGGGACGACCAGGGACATGGACATGGTGTCACTCTGAAGGGTCTGAGTATGTTCTGCAAAAGGCAGCAGTAGTTCATGCAATGACTTCAGCTTTTGCCATTCACTAGGGAGCAAGCTGTCCCATCCCATGTCGTTGGCGACTTGGCTGAGCCTTTCACCTTGAGGAGTCGTGCACCCATGCTGAATGTGCTTGACCAGCGAGTGGGGCAGTCATTTACAACAATAAGGCCACATTCATCCAGTAATCTTTGTGTTGCAACTGAGGACTTGCGAAAAAGCTTTACAACTGACCTTGCTTTATCAAGGACTCTCTTGACACCTGCCTCCTTCTGTAGCATGTGGACCACAAGCTGTAAGGTGTGCACCACACATGGCATCTGTTTTATATCCACGTCACCGTGATGGTATCTAAAAAGAATGTACACAAATAAGTATAATTATATTTAAAAAAAAATGTTCTATTTAACAGGCATAATCTTACTGTAATAATGGAAATTTCTATTACATTTTTTAATGACTCACCGCTGATCATCATCTTCAGCCTCAGAGTCACTTTCAGTCATGGGGGGGTTTTCTGGTTCTGAATCCTCAGAGGTGGTTTCTTCTCCCTCTGGTGTGGTGTGTTTAAAAGCTGCCACCATATTACTCCCATTGTCTGTTATTACTGTGATGATCTTCTCATGTGTTATGCCCCACTCTTGCATACATTTATCCACACATGCTTTGATTGTTTGTGCAGTGTGTGGATGGGCTACTTGTTCCAGGGCCAGCAATATGTGTTGTGGTGTTTGTAGTTCAGCACAAAAATAGCATGAACGTATAGCCAGGAAGGAAGCAGTCAGTCCTTTTTTTTGTCCACAGATCAATTCCAATTGATACCTTCCGCACAGCAGCCAATCTCCTTTTGAATTTTTGTAATTCAGCCTCATAAGGTTTGTCAATCAGATTACTTATTTTTGTTTTTTTGGAACAGTCAGTTTCTTATCTATTGTCTCCATCATAAGAATAAAGTCCTCATCTTCAACTGTAGTAACTGGGAGTTCTATGCATCCAATCCATTTTGCTATAGCCTCCTCCTTTGTCTGTTGCTCTTTAGAGTCAAGTTTGTACTTTGAAACACTTAGAATAGCAGCTGAAATGTTTTGCTTGGACACTTTCAGTTTCTTTGAACTCTGTGGTCCACTGTGGTCATCCGAGGTCTTCTGTAGCTATAATGAAGAGAAAAAGTAAGAGTTAATTTTTTTCTTATTACACCAACATTTCTTAAAATGTGTCACATGCACCTTTAATCAGTAGGTACCATTAGCTTTACAGGACAGTGGTGGTGTGTTACATTCGTAGCTTATTTCACGGCTCTATTAAATTCTGTTTTCTGATTGGTATCAGAGCCTCCAACCCGCATCGTAACGTGTATATGATAATCCACCGATCCAGATTGATTTATCAAAGCTTTCGCTGAAAACAAATGCATACGGCGGAGGGGGGTAAATCACCAGACTAGCAGATTTATATAGCTACGCTAAATAATTGATAAAAGTCGTATTTTGACGAACATCACGTCTCAAGTTTAATATTTCACCCGTAAGCCGTGTAATAAACGGGATAACATCCAGTGAGTTGTATGTTGTGGAAAAATAAACTCGGACAGGACCCCCTCCGTTGCTTAACATGCTTACCTGTGTGTGGATTTCAGGATGACTCGACTATAAATGTCTCTTCAAGTTCGTAGTATTTTTGCCTGTAATCTTCGCGCTGCAATTTTTACATATCGTCTTGTTTTCCTTCGTGTCAAATGTGAAATGTATCCATACATCCTCTCTCCTCTTCCTCCCAGGCGTTGACATGCTCTTGTCTTCTGTGTGAAGCACGTTATTTTGGAGCAAGTTGCCTTCATTCCCGGGTCAGTCTCAAACTAGCTTGGTGTGTGTAGTAACTTCCTTACCACGTCGCTCTGATTGGTTCTCTTCCCAACTCCTCCCGCCTCTTCCTAAATTGTCATTGCCTTCCACAAACGAAATTAGTTCTGATTGGATCTCATCTCTGGCAGACATTTCCGTCTCGTTTTTATTCGTTGACGAAAATGTCAATACACCTCATCATCGTCTTAGTCCTCGTGAATGAATTTTTATTTAGTTATCGTCTCGTTTTTGTCAGAAAAAAAAGGTCATTGACGATAACTATGACGAAAATTTTTCGTCAACAAAATTAACACTGGTACCAACGCCCCAGCTATGATCTGGATCGCCGTGATGCTCAAGTGATAAAAAATATTTCATGCACTCCATGGCCCCTTGTAAGCTGACTTAATCTTTCAAAATGTGCCTGATTAATGCACGCTCTGTGGTGAATAAGGCTCACTCATTAAATGACTTGTTCTTAAGGGAAAATCTAGATTTTTTATTCCTGACTGAAACCTGGCAACAAAATATGGAATTTATCCATTTAAATGAATTGTGTCCTACTGACTGCTCATACATTGGAACTCTGCGACTGTCTGGTCGCAGTGGGGGTCTTGCTGTGTTTGTTTTCCTTGCCAATTTGTAACTTCAGAGACTTTTACTTCTTTTGAACTACAACTGACTAAAATTGGTTGACTTAATCCATTTTATTGTGTTTTAATCTATCATCCTCCGGGTCCAGCAGGTCAGTTTTTATCTGATTTTACTGAATTTCTGACTTCTATTATTAAACTGGACAAAGTGCTATTAGTTGGCGATTTTAATCTGCACATTATTGAAACTACAGATTGTGCAGCCACTAACTTTCTTAATATTGCAGAATCTCTAAATTTTAAACATGTTTCTGGACCTACTCATATCGGTGGTCACACATTGGATCTCGTTTTTACTCTGGGACTAGATATTGATAATACACATTGTGAGGACTCACTCATCAGTGATCACAAATGTATTTTCTTTGATATCTGTGCAAATGTTGATCCTCTGTGCCCCAAAAGAACATTGCACTCACACATCATTACTCCAAGTACAGTAGACCAGTTCTCAGCCTACTTTTATTGTGATTTTAACACAGATCCTATTGATGTTGAGTTTTTAACCCAGTCTTTTAACTGCTCCACATTGCTGGACCAAGTGGCACCTTTAAAGGTCAGGACTAGGGTTATCGTCTGCACCTCTCCATGGATGTCAGACGCCGTCCGCTGTCTGAGACAGAAGTGTCGTAAGGCTGAGCGTTTATGGAAAGCCACAAGGCTTGAAGTACATCGTCTGTATCTCAAAGAGCTCCGCTACTCCTATAATGTATTAGTAACACTCAGTAAGACTCTTTCCAGCTAATAAATCTGCAAGATTTGTTGGTCCTGATTGGAAAAATTAAACCAACTTCTAGCCCTGTGGATATAATATCATCCTCATAATTCTTAAAGGTGTTGCCAGTTATTGCCCCCATTGTATTAGAAATTGTTCATTGTCCACAGGATGTGTACCCTCTTATTTTAAACATGCCATCATCCAGCCCATACTAAAGAAAAATAACTTAGATCCTGCACTGCCCATGAACTATAGGCTATGGACTGTGGCGACGCATGGATCACTGATCACTGCTGCACCTTCTACTGTGGATTATTATAACTCACTTAATCAATCAGACATTCATCACATTGTTGTCGCCACTCTTTTATTAATTCTGCTATCATTACTGTAACATCTAGTATGAGTATTATTATTTACATACAGCTTACACATTTATATACTACCATTCCCTACACATAGTTTTACTGTTGATGTTCTGCTGCTACTGTTCTCTCTGCTTCTGTTCTGTTCTCTCTCTCTCCACCCCTCCCACCTCCTCTCTTTCTTCCCCTTCTCCTTTTCCCTCTCAAATCCGACCGGTGCCGTCAGGTCGCCGCCCACCATGTGTCTTGGATCTGTCCGAGGTTTCTGCCTGTTAAAAGGAAGTTTTTCCTCGCCACTGTCGCCAAAGTGCTTGCTCATGTGGGGATTGTTTCAATTGTCGGATGTAAATATGATTATAGAGTGTGGTCTAGACCTACTCTATATGTAAAGTGTCTTGAGACAACTTTGTTGTGAATTGCCGCTATATAAATAAAATTTGATTGAATGATTGATTGATAGGCCAATATCAAAACTCCCATTCTTATCAAAAATCTTAGAGAAAGTTGTGGCCAATCAGCTCACTGCCACATTGATGAGGCACAATATCTATGATAAGTTCCAGTCAGGGTTTCGTAGAAAACACTCTACTGAAACTGCTCTTTTGAGGGTTTCAAATGATATTCTGATGTCCTCTGATGCATGTGAGTGTTCTATGTTGGTTCTTCTGGACCTCAGCTCTGTGTATGACACAGTAGACCATCATATCCTGATTGGGAGATTACGTGACTGGGTGGGCATATCAGGTGTAGCATTAGACTGGTTCTCATCTTATCTCTCTGAGAGGAGTTTTTCCATTTCTATCGGAGACCTTGTGTCTGACTCTTCTCCACTGTCTTGTGGTGTACCGCAAGGCTCGGTCCTAGGGCCCCTGCTTTTCTCTTTATATCTGCTGCCCTTAGAGCAAATAATAGACAGATTTGGTATCTCATATCACTTATTTGCAGATGACATTCAGCTCCACTTCTCATTTAAATCTGATGAGGTTCTTAGATTATCTAGGCTCCTTAGGCTCTATGCAGGCTGGGACAGCGGCGGGCCTTGATGGCATTCCTATAGATCTATATAAAACATTTCAGGCCAAATTACTGACACCCTTATTGGAGTTGTTTCAGGAATCCTTCAGGAATGGTCTCCTTCCTGCATCCATGAGGGCTGCCCTAATCACACTGCTTCCAAAGCCGGGAAAAACAAATACAAAATGTGAAAACATGTGGCCAATTAGTCTCCTAAATTCAGATACAAAAATATTATGCAAAGTTCTTGCAAGAAGATTAGAAGGCCAGCTTCCTCAGCTGGTGGGAAGGGATCAAAATGGATTTATCCAAGGTGGACAAGGGTTTCACAATGTCAGGCGAGTGCTGAATATCTTACGCAGTCAAAGAGTGGCGAAAGACACAGCCTTGCTTTCACTTGATGCGGAGAAGGCCTTCGACCGAGTCGAATGGCCTTATCTGTTCGAAGTGCTTGCCCGCTTTGGCTTTGGAGATAGATTTTGTAAATGGGTCAGATTGCTTTGTACAGGACTTACTGCAGAAGTTTTAACCAATATTGTAGTCTCTAAACCCTTTAATATCTCTAGAAGTTGCCCGCAAGGAAGCCCTCTATCCCCATTACTGTTTATTCTTGCAATAGAGCCACTTGCCACAGCAATTAGGACGCAAACAAATATCTATGGAATTTTTGAGGGTCAGGTGGAACATAAGATAGCGCTTTTTGCCGACGACGTCATTTTGTTCCTTAAAAACTTGAATAGTTCCATTCCAGCACTCATAGATCTTATTGAAGCCTTTGGAAAAATATCTGGATACAAAATTAATTATTCAAAATCTTCTATAATGCTACTTAATGAATCAGATAGGATAAATGGCAATGTTCATGTCTCTCCTTTTAACTCTACAGATAATTTCACATATTTGGGTATAAAAATTTTCCCTGAGGTGAACAAAATTTCTCAAATAAACTATGACTCACTGCAGGAAACTACAACATCGTCTCTAGAACGCTGGACATCATTACCAATATCAATGATTGGCAGGATAAATATCCTAAAAATGAACATTCTCCCTAAATTCCTTTATCTATTCTAAATTATCCCCCTACCCCCTCCCTCTTCCTTGTTTACTAGAACTAGAAAATTGTTTACCAACTTTATTTGGCAAAATAAACGTCCAAGATTACGTTCATCTTTAATATATCTACCATATGATCAAGGAGGCCTTCAATGCCCAAACATCCAGTGGTACTACTGGGCAGCTCAACTGCAGTCCATCATGTTTTACTTTTCTTCTGAAAACACCCCTCCCTGGATAGACTTGGAATCCTGCTCGGTGAGGTCTAGCTTACCACTTCACTTGTTTTTGTATTCAGCGGATCGTAAAAGTCTTAGGAAAAATACAGACAACCCTATTGTATTAAATATGATTGACATTTGGTTTGATATTTGTAAATATTTGAACATTAATCTGTCTTGGTCACGTTTTAGTCCTATTTGGGGTAATGCTAATTTCAAACCAGGGAGAAGCGACCCAGGATTTTGAACATGGGCTGAAAAGGGATTAAGGAAAGTGCAAGATATGTACAGAAAAGATGACTTATTTATGTCCTTTTCAGAAATATCAACCAAATATAACATCCCAAAAACGCATTTCTTTAAATACCTTCAAATCAGGAATTTTATATCGTCATCTCAAAACTACAGTGGCCCTGAGGTGCAAAACACAACGGCAAAAGAGAAAACACAACGGCAAATCAGAAAACACAACACAATAAGAGAAAACACAACGGCAAATCAGAAAACACAACGGCAAAAGAGACAACACAACACAAAAATAGAAAACACAACACAATAAGAGAAAACACAACGACATTAACCAAACCGGAAAAGGGAGGTACCCTCAGGCGACGTAGTAAACATATACCGGTAGGTCGCACTTTGAAGCGCTGTGTCCATAGCTCACTGGGTAAGACCGAATGAGTGGAAAATGTTTGTTTTTACTGGAGCGAGTTCGAACCCAGCTCGATATGATGTTGACAAAAAAATATATTTTCTCTTTTTTTGCTTTTTTCCATGGCTGTCTGTAGTGCCGCTCTTTAACTAATTATTGTCCAAACGTGGTTGTTTATGAGCGATACAGATTATAAACTGAGGGAAGACATTAAAAATGAAAAGTTGCTGAGCTGTATGTTTGTAACATTACCGAACGAATCCGTTCCGTTCAATCCGTCCGTTCGTAAAATGTCGAAATCTAACAGTGTCGTAGCAGCACAGACTGTTTATCACGCTGTCATGGTAACCTCTGTTTGGCGATGCAGAGTCATTTTTCCCATTTCCAGGTCATATTACGTAACACTTTAAATTTACATGGTATATAATCCGCACACCAATGATGAAGCAACTACGGACACTTTGAGTACTTTTTACTGTTGTCTGTTTTGCATTGCTGATATTGCAGCTCAGAACACTGATAA
>JAJHUR010115490.1:3371-15083 GCA_027495735.1 Lutjanus campechanus | reverse complement strand
CTGGACCAGCATAACCAGCATGGGATGCTGGTCACCAGCATGATGCTGGACCAGCATAACCAGCATGGGATACTGGTGACCAGCATGATGCTGGACCAGCATAACCAGCATGCGATGCTGGTCACCAGCATAACCAGCATGGGATGCTGGTGACCAGCACCAAAACACAACATATGCTGGTATTGCTGGTATAACCATGCTGGTTTTGCTGGTGACCAGCCTTGCTGGTCTATGCTGGTTTTTCTAGCAGGGTCTAACGCCGTTATTACCAACACTGGTTATAAACACTTATTAATTACTTATAATGTTGTTTGGTGCATAATAAACATAACACTGGTGAAGTAAGAATTAGACTGAAACAAATATTGTTATTAGTGGTGCCACTGACGCCGCCGCTGCCGCCGCCGCCGCAGCAGACTCGCCGCTCGGGCCCAGTGCTTCTGCCATGCCGAGTGTGTTGTATCATGTTTGTTATCTAAAGTGGGTTTTTTTCGCCGAATTTTTTATCGAAGCGGAGCTGTCTTTATGGAGTTCCTTCTTGCCGGTAGAAACACACGAACAGCCAATCAGCTTACATACGGGCGGACCCAGCGTGCGGAAACAGCCTATCATATCCCCGGACGTCACCAGTAAGCGGCAAACAGCCAATCATTCAGCAGCTGTGTAGTTAGGTTGCAGTAGTTGCCATGTGGGTTTGTTGACAGGGAGAAGCATGAAGTGAGAAGCCGGGAGGAGAGTAGAGGCGGCCGCTCCTAGCAGAAACTGGCACCGGGTAGTAGTAATCCACGGTAATACCGTCGTCTATAAATTCTAGTATAGTAGGAACCGTTATGATTTGGCACCGCGGGGTACCGTGGGTACCGTGGGTACCGTGCAACTCTACTAGCACCTACTTTATACTCACAGCAGGTTCGCCGCTTTCTGACACCATGTAGAAGGTTTTCATATTACGAGTAAAAGACTCGGGAGACTTCAGGTAAGTTCTCACATAGCTGCTTTACTTCGCCAGCCAAAATAAACTCTTCTTCTTCTTTTCAACACATCTCAAACATTCCTAACAGACGCCGCCTAGCGGGCACATATGCTATTACACTGAACATCAGTACAAGGACATGCCTCAGACAAGAGATCTCCAATGCTGAAGTATTTATGACTATTGGGTACACAACAATCTGAACAGATACACATTCTTTCAGAGAACTTTTGGCGCCATTCCCTTAAAAGGTGCTAAGAGAAGAACCCGCCAGGATGCTCACCCCTCCCCAGGGCATTCTGATTTACATCACACTGACACAAGAAGCCGTTAGTCAAGACACTCACGAACCTTTGATACCCTAAACAACAACTTCACGGCTACTAAGCCTTGCTCAGGAGTAAGTTTCTTTGTAATAGACTGAAGTTGCTTTAAGGACTAGTGTTTCTCTCAAGCCAGCAACAATTCCTTCTACTGTCTCTATCTCCTCATATTCACACCTTTCAGCTGGACACAAGAGGGAACCTCCATTTGGCCTGTTTACACCTCCTCTCTTAAGATAAAAACCAGATGTATGCCATAAAACTTCAAATCCCTTTATCCCCCCAGAAGGAATATCCTATGCAACCAAAATGTATGTTTCTCCTAATGTAAAAATCAACATTTGGGAAAATTTCTGTATACTATGTGATTTCATAAAATGAAATTCTGAACCGGACAATGCAAATCCCATCTCTGTATGATGTAGTTTAAAGGCATAGTTAGCGATATAATCCGACGCACTTCTAGTCAGAATCACCGTATTTCTCCTCACTATCCACAAGCTGTCACTTCTGAGAGCATGCTGGAAAAAAAATCCGGTTTCAATACACAGCCTGGGCTCTGAATTTCAGCACGTAAATCTGTGTCTCGGGCCGAGACACCAAAACATGAGTCCACCTCCTGGCCTGGGGGGCTGGTTCATACTCGTGCACAGATCAGACACAGGGGGGAGGGGGAGGAGTAGTTTGCGTAGCGTGTGCAGTTGGAGTAAGAGAGAGACACGGTAGCCTATATCAGGTGCAGCCCAAGAGAAAAGGGTTGGAGGAGCATAAATAAAAAAAGACGGAATAAAACGGATTAAAAACGGACGCAGAGGTCTCCGTCTTTCCGCTGGACAGGTGAGCAACATTATCTTTGCGGTGCTTCACATAACAGTAACGTAACAGCCGTCAGGCATTCATCATATCGTCTAATCTGCCAAAATGTACTGTTGTTATGATGTTATCTATTTATAATAGCAGTCAAGTTGTGGGTACAGTTGTCGGACGGGTCAGCTAACCTTAGCTTTGCGGCTTAGCAGTGTGCTAACTCACAACTTCGCTATTTCAGCTGCTTTCCTGCTGCTTTACGCCGTACTGCTGCTACGGCCGTTTCCATGACAACGCGCGTCCATGAATTTCGGGGGTAGAGCTCGGGGTGGAGTATGAAGGGAGGGGTGGGTCTGTATACGTTTACCTTTCAAATGTCAACAACCTCTCTACTCGTTTTCTCCCAGATCGCTGACTACACCTTTAAGCAAGTTACCATCTCATGTTTTTAATCATAAAAGTTACATGGAGTCATACTGCCACCTTGTGACGACATTTAACAGAGTTCAAGTTACATTTTTACAGTAATGTTGGTATGTTTAAATTTGATCAGAATATGTGAGTAACGTGCTTTCACCACATGTCACGTTTACCTTGTATATTCTATGTTGTACCATCTTAGACCAGTTTGTAACATTTATGTCATAAGAAGCACATAAGACTGTCACATTGCTGAACTCACAAGATAATTTTGCTTGATATGGTTTTAATGTTAAAAGCCGATTCTTGGTCATAGTGAGGAGAGTATGTCTATCGCGCGTTAACATTTAAGACCATATAAACCATGTTAAATTCATTCTTTATTCAGACCCGAATAAAACAATCTCTCCATCCAAAGCAGAGACGCCCGCCCCTTAGCGACGCCCATGTAAGTGTCGGACAAAAACACTGAGCTGGCGCGCAGTTGTCTCTCTCTTGTCTCTTATGCCTCTTACACGCTTACTTTCTCCTTATGCTTATATTCGTATTCTTTATTCTCTTCAGCGCTCTGACGCTCATAATCCCTTAAGCTTTGTTAAGTATATGCTTTTGTTCCGCACACCACGTTGCGCATATAACTTTTACTTTGTAACTCTTTTCTTTTTATAAGAGTTTTCTTTTGTAATCACCTTTTTAGGTTTTTGATTTTGAAGTTGCACTCAGGATTATTTCATTTTTCCTAAGTTCTCCTTTTTGCAACAAGCCAACATTTTTTTCTTTTTGCGCGTTGATAATAATTTTGGAAGCAAACTCAAAAGGCCTACGAGCTTGTCTTTTAACTGTATTATAAACAAGCAATTCCAGCCATCAGACGGAGCTTCTGTCCCATCCGCAACAACTCTTCTCACTGGAACGGTGCCGACTGCTTTTTGCCACCGTCACTCAATAGTGACGTTTTTGCCGAGCTGAAAGACTCTTTGCGACCACGGCAACTGACGTTGAGGACCACCGGAGAGAAATTGTCCCGAGCCCGCCACCATCGATCACGGCATCTCCGCCAGCTGAGTCTGGTTCCGATGTTGTGCTTCTGGAGACCTGCTGGTGCCGAAAACGACGATTCGGGGTCCGCTGAGTCCGTCCGAGCCTGGTCCACGCTACGGATAAAGTAGGCAAGCACCTGTCATCGGCTTCAGCCGCTATAAAGTGATAAGAGTTGATGCAAAATTAGAAATTTAATTTAGTGTTGTTAAATACGTGGTGTTATACACCGCCAAACATCTGCGTGTTTTAACCCACTCACCAACCCATACTCTCTCACTATCACCAACTAAAATACCGTTGAAACCTCCACATTAAGTTTTATGCATATTGTTATATTTTGTGTTACTGTAGCCGAGGGTTTCTGTTACGCCTATACTTATGAAGCTATAAAATAAAGAAATACGGAGGCTTCGTAGAGCTGAACAGACGGCTTCACTTTTTATTGCCGCACACACAGTCAAAGCCACACATACCGTACAACACCACTTCCATTTCTGACCTTTCATAATAAGAGCTGCCGATATAGGCTATACACTGCTTCAACAGGTAACTCCAATAACATTATAAAATAGCTTACATACCTCCCCTCCTCCAAAAAAGAAACGTCCTCGTTTCACAACACTAACAGCATAAATGCAAGAAACAAACATGTAACAAAAGCAAAAACATGCCACTAGAATACCAAGTTCAACAGCGACTAACAGCATCACATAACTGCACAGCTTCAAGAAAGTATGCCCCCACTAATCCCAATTGCACACCAGACATAGCTGATACACAGTGTACAGCGTTTAGACATACCATATGCACTGAAACAAGCTGCCATAACAGGAAGAAAACATGTTAATATGAACAGTCACATTTCCCTGAACTCTTTTTTTGTGTTTCGTTCTGCATTATCCCATAAGTATGAACCGCCAGTCAATCATAAATGACAAAGTCCTTGAAACGAGCCGGCTGCCTCACAGTCCTACCAGAACGAGACACAGCCCGTTGCAGCCCGCTGGTGGCAGTGTCATGTGCAGCCCCAGTGCCACCAGCAGCCAGTGGCTCCCCAGCCGATTATTTTCCTCTGTGATTCGTCTCATTTCCATCCTCATTTCTCTCATGTCCTCTGTAAGTCTGTCTATGTCTGTACATGTGGGTTTACATAGTCCATTCTTAGAGTCTCTCTGGCCATCTCACAACGACCAGTGATAATCAGAGCCTCTTCCAAATCAGAAGCGCCTTGCTCATGACATTTAGCTCTCAGAGCCGGGTCAAGTCAAGCCACAAATCTGCGAAACTTCTCCTCTTTCTGAGCAATGTCACCATAGCCTGGGAAGGCTTCTTGAACTAGCTTGCTTATTTCTGCTGCATACACTTCCAAACCCTCACCTGGAGCACGGAGTCAGGCAGTGAGATTTGCTCTGAAACAGTCCATAAAATGTCTTTGTCCAAAAGCTTCCTGCAATTTTTCCTTCACTGCAGAATAGTCAGCCTGGACAGCTGCTGGGAGGCTAGGCTTGTTCAGTATTCCGGTACCAAATTGGTACCGGGGTACTGAGGCATTTAAAACGGGTCTATACTGCGCTTGGATGAGACCGGTACTTTTTTTAATACGACGACAACGGCTCGGCAGCCGCAACAACTCCGCAGCTGCCACATGAATGTGTGCACATCATGTAGTGAATGGCTGCTCCACCTTAAGGCTCAGAGTAGTGTATTATCAAGGTATTAATTTTTTTTAGTCAGAAAGTGTAATTTCAGCAATAACAACATTATAATGAACACAATATTGACTGAACAAGACGCACGTAGCTTGATCTTCGCTAGACTGCCAGACTGATTGATACTGAAGTTAATTATTTGTGATCTGTGGCTATCTGACTGACCAGCCTCATAGAAGTGATATTTTACAATTCTTCATATTTTATTCTAACGAAATTCGTTAAGGCAAGTAATTCAATGCTTTTAAAGTCATGATATTAAGCTGACACGGATCCTTTATTTTTGTGGTCAGACGTTGCTGCGTCTCGGCATAAGGCTGACACGCGGAGCGTGTCACTGTGTTAGATGCTGTTGGCTTAATAAAGTCAGTGATCACAAGTTAGAATCATATACTTATTTAAAAAAAAACAACCTTTTATTCACCGCGTTGGATTCTTCGAGAGATTTTAGCGTCTTTCTTCAGTAACCGACGCATTTCACTACCGCCAGCTGTTGGAGGTAAATCTGTCCGCATGGTGCATCTCTGACAGTATTTAACCCAGAAGTAATTTGGGAAAGTATGAATCTAGTGTTCTTGAAGATTTGGGCTTTCACTTGGAGTTTTGTCTGAGATTTTAATGTGGCACCAAAGTTCTCCTTGAACCTCAGTTCGGTGTGTTTGATCCTCCAGCGCACACTTTGCATACTCGTCATTTAATATTTTGAACTAACTGGTGGCGACATCGTGTTGTGTGTCTTAGATGGTAGAGACACAAGTTACTCCCCTACCTGCATTAAGGGTCAGAACTGTTTGAATTCGTGGTGATTTGTTCTTGTTAATCAATTAATTATAGCCGCAGTAAGCTCCACCGTCATATGCACACACACACGCGCTCTCTCTCCCTCCCCCTCTGTCTGTCTGTCTCTCTCTGTCTCTCTTTCTCTCTCTCTCTCTGTCCGTCTCTCTGTCTGACTGTCTCTCCTCTTAACGGTGTGATCTGGTAATATCGCCAAGGGGGAAAAACGATCGTTGTTCATCCCTTCATTTGCCAATATGATCGGATCACCAATCAGCACAACCCTAGTGGAAACACTTCCAACTTGGCAAAACACTTGAAGGACAAGAACCAGACCTGCATAAGGAGTTCAGAGAACGACTGGTAATAACTTATATACCCATGAAAAAAAGCCACATTCAGTGCTAAAAGCAAGCAAGGCCAGCCCCCTTCACTCTCCACAAAAGTAGCTCTGGAAAAAAATTAAAGCTGCATTGCAATTAGCTACCACTTTCTCTGGTTTAAATAGCCTATTTATATTATTTTATTTTATATTATTATATTATATTGGTATATTGGTATATAGCATATTGGTCCTACTTAACACAAAAAATGTCATGAATAAATAATTAAATTTTTTGTGTTCTCTTCTTATTTGGAAAAGTATCAAAAAGTATCGAAAAGTATCGAAATACAGTACATGTTGGTACTGGTATCGATACCAAAATGTTGGTATCGTGACAACACTATGGGAGGCTATTAGAGCTGCGCATCTTCACTGGTCTCAGGATTCGATTCGATTACGATTATCCAGTCAACGATTCAATTCGATTCGATTCCACGATGCATTGCATCCTCAATTTTTTATATTACTGCATATGTCTACTATCAGTGAATACAAGCAGTCAGATAAATATGAAAAATATGAACTCCCTTTGTATTGTTCCTAAAGTGCTTTAGAACATAAGTCTTAATATTAAATTGTAAAAAAAAAAAAAGAGGAATGTCCACTGAATGTCCTGAATGTGGCAAACATCACAAACATCACAAAAATGATTCAAGTCTGAACACAGCAGACAACACATGTATTTACAATGGTAAATGCTAAAATGGCATCAAACTGTTATATTATTATAAAGTGCAGTGTACTTCAAAGAAAATATTCAAATTAAAGCTGCAGCGATTAATCAATTATTAATCCATTATTAAATGAATCACCAACTATTTTGAAAATCGATTACTGGTTATGAGTTATTTTTTAATTAAGAAGTGTCCAAATTTTCTGATTTTAGCTTCTCTAATGTAAATATTGTTTGATTTATTTAGTTCTCTTATGACAGAAAACTGAATATCTTTGTGTTTTGCACATGAGACATTTGAGGACAAAAATGCGGTCTTTGGAAAACATTACTCAATATTTTTCACTATTTTATGACATCTATGACAGACCAAATCTGCAATTGATTAATTGAGAAAATAACTGACAGGTTAATCGATTATGAAAATAATCGTTAGTTGCAGCCCTAATTTAAATTTTAACATCAATGTATAAACATTAAATTAAATTGTAAACAAAAATATAGTATACAGGCCTAGCCTGGCTACTACCTATTATTTGTGTGAAAATGGTCAACCTCACAAAACGAAACATAAATCCTTCTGCAGTGAAGTGCATTACAGGTGTGCTCTAACATGTAGTATGCAAGACAAGGTTTTCAAATAGCAGCTCTAAGACAGAGCACCTCCTGACAGTGCTCAAAAACAAAATAAACATTTCTGCAGTCTAGCTGCAGGTTCTAGCAATTTCTTCATCTCCTGCTGAATGTGTATAACATCACAATGAGTCTGAACACAGCAGACAACAGCTAGTATTGAACTACTAGTTTATATAGTGTATTGTACTTGTTCATAATATCAAAATGTTGAAAGATATTTCTAACATTAAATTAAATTGTAAACTGAAATATATACGTAGTATAGGCCTAGCCTACCTATTGTGTGAAAATGGTCAATCCTCAAAAAAAGAAAAATAAAACATTCTGCAGTGCTGTAATCTGCAAAAAGCTTTTCAAATAGCAGCACTGGACACAGGGCACTTCCTAATGTGCCAAATATCACAAACATGACTCACAGCTCAGCATTTAGGAATCTGTAGGTTCTTCTGTAAGAAGTAATTTGTTAAAAAAATAAGTTTTATATGAAACAACCTGAAATTACCTCCAAGGATGCAGCCTCCTCAGTCACTCCTCTGTAGATCTCCATTCTCTCCTCCTCCATTAGAAAAGGCAGTCCCTTAAAACGTGGATCCAGGGCAGAAGCTCTATGAAGGATCTTCTTCTCTGCCTCACTGTTGTACCTCTTCAGGAGATCTGTTTTGATGGCATTCTTGAGCTCATGGATCATGGGTGAGTCTCCAATGGTGTCTGTCATGTTCTGGAGGAGTTGTGCAGTTATTGGAGCAATGAGAGACACTGTTGGATTGCTCTATTCTGACATCAGTGAGGTCGCATCCTTCATTGGCTTTAATGCACTCACAGCGTCCTCTGCATTTGACACATCTGTTTCGTTGAGAGTGCAGAGGTCTGACTGTCCCCTTCTCACCTCTGGAGACAGCAAGGTGGCACAGATTGCAGATTGTTGTTCCAAGAACCTCTCGAGCATGTCGTATGTGCTGTTCCACCTTGTGGCAACATCAGTTATCAGCTTATGATTTTTCAGGCCCAGACATTTCTGTTTCATATTCAGGTAGTGGTTCACTGTAGTGCTGCGGTGGAAGAATGTAGATATCCACCGGACTCTGCCCAGAAGCCTGGAGAGCGTAGGCACTTGAAGTGCCCGCTTGGACGCCAGATTCAGCGTGTGAGCGAAGCATTTCACATGAGGGAATTTTCCAACTTGAGCTGCGATAATCATATTAGACGCGTTGTCTGTCACCAGCACTGCATCTTTTTCTGAAAGCTGCCATTCTTCCACGACATTTAACAGAAGCTCGGCCAGATGAGCACCTGTGTGAGACTCATTAACGTCTCTCGTTTGCAGCACGTGCGACAAAATCTGCCAGTCCTCACTAACATAATGTACCGTTACTGTTACATAAGACTCCGTCGCTATTGAAGTCCAGGAATCACATGTTATTGCTACTCGGCTAGCTTGGCGTATTGACGCCATTACCTGTGCTTTAGTTTCGTTGTAGAGCTCAGGTATGAGCTTTTCTGTAAAGTGGTTACGTGATGGGAGCTTGTACCGTGGCTCCAGCATCTTCAACAGATTGCGAAATCCAGGGTTCTCCACGACAGAATAAGGGCGTAGATCCTTAGCTATGAAAGCTGCCACAGACTGTGTGATTCTCTTCCCTCTCTCAGAGTTGGGCGGCAAAGTTGACAGCGCCTCCTCAATTCTCGGCTGGACTGGGTCCGCTGTTTTCTTTACGGTACCCGCCGTTAGCTTCTCAGGATGAAAACGGCTAACATGGTTCCTCAAGTTGGTAGTATTTCCAAGGTATCTGATTTTTGAGTGACAGACTTTACACACAGCGTACGTCTTGTCGAGTTCGTGCTTCCCAGTAAGCTCATAGAATCCGAAATGTGCCCAGATGTCTGCTTTCAAAGTACTTGGTGTGTCTTTTATTGCTTGCTCTCGATTTTCGCCTCCCTCTGCCATATTGCGCTTTCCTCTTTTTCCCACAATTCAATACAACGTTGCTACGACGCTGGTTACTACAGCGCTTGTTGCGAGCAGGAAGTTATTTTGAATATTAGAACTTTATTGTCCAGCCGCTGCGGGAAAATTAAGAAGGAACGTCTCTCTGCTGTAATTGATTATGTCCTGTCACTGCATCGATGCAGAATCGTCCACATCCGAATCGCGATGCATCTTAAAAACGATTAATTTTGACACCCCTAGAGGCTATCCCACAAGAGAAAAGCAGCCTTGGAAAGTCGTGTTGGCAAAATCCTGACCAGTTCATAATCATAGTCACCTCCATTGCATCCCACCAGTGCTCTCACTGCCACTTCATACTGTCGGGCCCAGCACGGGAAACTTTGCTTTTCATCTCCAGCAAAGGGTGGCGGGAGTTCAATCCTGATGTTGCTGGCACAAGGTCTTTCACCGCGGTGCTCACTGTAGTTCAGCGGGTCCTCGTCGTACTTCCACATTATGCCGGTGTTGTGTTCTTCTTTACTTTTGTTTATTACACTCTCTAAAAGACTGCGGTGAGGAGACAGGTGAGGTCCTCAGGCGAGACGCGGCATGGACTTGCGCACTATATACAAGTGCAAGTTAGCAATGGCTAACATCGGCTAACTATGCGAGACTTAAACAAACTTATCTCACGGCTGGCCTTAGAAGCAGGAAATCATCCCACCGCTGCCACCAATGTAGCCGAGGGTTTCTGTTACGCCTATACTTATGAAGCTATAAAATAAAGAAATACGGAGGCTTCGTAGAGCTGAACAGGCGGCTTCACTTTTTATTGCCGCACACACAGTCAAAGCCACACATACCGTACAACACCACTTCCGTTTCTGACCTTTCACAATAAGAGCTGCCGATAAAGGCAGAATAATATAATATAATAATATAATATAATAATATAATATAATGATTGTTTCACAGTTAAATAATAGGGTACGAGCGCTTGCTGTGTGTCGCGGTTGCACGGGGTCGAGCTAGTCGGGTCGGACTCGGGGAGCTGCCGCTTATTAGCCTAGCTGATTAGCTGATTAGCCTCAGGCTAGCTCGGTTGCTCCGAGCTAAGTGAGCGTGTTCTCGGCCGGCTGACCCAGACTGACCCGTATAGTAACCGCCTCTCCGCAAAATATGGAAAGTACACTCCCACTAAAATCCAAGATAGCGCAGCTCAAATGCCCATGCTTTGGTCACAAAACCGACTCCCCGAAACCAATGGGTGACGTCACGGGTGCTAAGTCCATGTTTTATACAGTCTATGGGCTATACACTGCTTCAACAGGTAACTCCAATAACATTATAAACTATCTTACATTACCATCTACCACCAATGTGTTATGATCTATATCATTTAATCATTCCCTATTAATTTGTTAACTCATTAATTTGTAATAAACCCTCATTTATCGCCAAGTCGTTGTCTGTGTACTGATGCAGAAAATTTAGATCCCTGTATGGAGAATTCATAACTCAGACGAGACTGATTCATAATTAAAAAGTGTACTGATCAATTAATAACTAATTTCCGTAGTTATTACAGTAACTTTTCCTCCAACTTGGAGGTGGTGCTCCTTTTTATTGATAAATGTTAATGTAGGAACATTTATTACGAGGTATTAATATCCATATTCCCCTAACTTTCATATTTGCTGTCATCACAGGTTTAAAAGCTGTGGACTCTCAGAGACTCACTGTGAAGTCGTGGTCTCAGCTCTGAAGTCCAACCCCTCCCATCTGACAGAACTGGACCTGAGTCACAACTAAGCCTGAAGGATTCAGGAGTGAAGCTTCTGTCAGCTGGACTGGAGAGTCCACACTGTCGACTGGAGACTCTGAGGTCAGTTCATGTATTTTGCTCTTGTACAGTGTATATCTACCAAAATGAAATCCACAAGAGAAGTTTTAAATTTCCTTCAGTTCTCTTGTTTTCTGGGTTTGTTTCAGCACAAATCACAACAGCTCTTTTTGAAAGTTTGTCAGTCTGAACAGTTTA
>JAJHUR010115488.1:0-13102 GCA_027495735.1 Lutjanus campechanus | reverse complement strand
TACTCTTCCCGCTGCCTCACCAGAGCAAAAAACATCATAAAAGACATTTCCCACCCCGGTTCTGCCCTGTTTGACCTGCTGCCCTCAGGAAGGCGTTACAGGTGCATCAGATCCAAAACAAACAGATTCAAGAATAGTTTCTTTCCCAAAGCCATCACCACTCTGAACTCGCATAGGCACTGACCCCCCCCCCAAATCCCCCGCACTTCCTCTACCACATACTGTGCAATATCGCCATGCTGTGCATTGCTCTTTTTTTGATATTTGATATTATACTGTGTGTATAATTTATTTTTATATATTATTGAAATTGTGTATTATTGTATTTATTTGTATTTTATTATACTCGATTTTTGCACTGAAGGAGCTGCTCTAATTTCATTATACAAGGTATAATGACAATAAAGGCATTCTATTCTATTCTATTCTGTTCTATTCTATTCTATTCTATTCTATTCTATTCATCCAGAAACACTGCAGACTTCTCTGGACCCGAGCTCATCTGAGATGGACTGACGCAAAGTGGAAAAGTGAGCTGTGGTCTGACGAGTCCACGTTTCAGATTGTTTTCACTAATCATGGACATCGTGTCCTCCGGACTAAAGAGGAAAAGGACCATCCAGACTGTTACCAGCACTAACTTGTAAAGACAGCAGCTGTGATGGTTTGGGGGGATTTGGAGCCACATATGCTGCCATCCTGACGTCTGTCTCGGAGACGTCCCTGATTATTTCACAGAGACGATGATGCTGAGACACATTGTGGACGTGTTCCAACAGTGTGTTTTCGTAGTAAAAGAGTTCAGGTACTAGACTGAAGCACAAAATACAACAGAGACCAAACAGGACTGTTGAGCAGCTGAAGTCGTATATCAAGTAAGAATGAGAAAGAATTTCACTTTAAAACTTCAACAATTAGTGTCTCATTTCACAAACACTGACTGAGTGTTAAAAGAACAGCTGATGTATCACAGAGGGAAACATGCTGCTGTCACAATGACTGGAGATTTACAAAAAACTATAAAGTTTATCAGTTTGAACAGTAAATATCTGGTCTTTGTGCTGGATTCAATTGAATATAGGTTTAAAAAAATCTGCAAATCATTGTTTTTATTTATGTTTTACACACTGTCCCAACATTTTTGGAGTTGAGGTTTGTAACATCCTGATAGTTTAAACATGTCTGAGGTATAAACAAGTTTAAAACACTTCAAAGATTTTAGAAATTTAAATAAAATATTCTGCAGTTTAATTCAGCCAGGGTCTGTTTGTGAAGACTTCAGTCCACAGAGAGACAGACAGGTTCAGGGTCAGTAGGTGTCTCACCTCCCCACAGGCCCCTGGCCTGTCTCTGTGTTCGGGGCTGCTGCATTGAGACAGCTGCTGGATGACGTTACTGACAGCAAGACTGCTGCGACCAGGAGACAGGTCCTCCTCCTCCACCTCCAACCAACCCAGAGAGCGCACGGCAAAACACTGACAGACAGACAGACGATGAGATTAAGCGGTCAGTGAGTTGTTAGGTGACAAACAGAAAAACCAGGACACAGACAGAGAGACAGACAGGCAGAGAGAGAGACAGATTAAATCAGATTAATGCTGTATAAAACTGTGGTGGAGAGAGGTAGACACAAGCAAGGAGAGAGAGAGATTAGAGTCGATTAGAACCCCAGAATAGAGTGAACTAACCTCGCTTTATTATTATTATTATTATTATTATTATTATTATTATTATTATTATTATTATTATTAGATTAGAAAGTAGTAGTAGTAGTAGTAGCAGTATTGTATGTTTGTTAGCTAGTCATGATGTCATCTTTAACTTCCTCTGACATCACAGTCTTCAGTCTCAGTCTGACTTCTGAATCAGAATGAAGAGGTCTCACTCCAGCTGGTTTATCAGGAACCATCAGGAGCCAAATATCCCAGAATGCATTCCACATGCTTGAAACCATTAGAATCAGCAGAGAGACAGTTGATTGTTGAGTCTCATTTCCTGGGTGCCAAATATCAATGTTTTGGCAAAACATCTGGAACAAAATAAGAAGCTACAGGTGGAAGCCTTTGGAAGACAGGCTATCATCAATGTCGTGCCTCTCAGCTGCCCAGCGTTTCAGAGACTGACATCTCTCCAGTCCCTGGGATGGCTGACAGCTCCTGAGTCAGCTGACAACACATCTGTTCCTGATTCATCCTTCATCTCATCTGCTTCTAGGTCAGCAGCCAGGCAGACACATGTTCCCGTGTTCCAGAGCTCAAACACTCACCAGTTTCTGTCACAGCAATCTGTTGATCCCTGCTCACACTAGTCCCTGTGCCCATGCTGCAACAATCTGCTGATCCTGAGCTGCAGCAGTCTTCGGCTACTGGCTCTACTGGCTTACCTGCTGGTCTCCAGCCCTGCAGCCCTGTAATCTTCCTCCTGCTTAGAGTCACCAGACTCCAATGATGCTCTCCAAACTTATCCAACAGCTTGACCTGACCTGCAGTCGGATCTTCTGGTGCTGGCTGCCTTTCCTGTTCTCCAGCCTCATTGTCAACCTCCAGAGAGTTTCTGCCTTCTCTACTGGCCTCCCTCCAAAGAGGTTCCAGACTCCCTGCTGTCCTCCAGAGAGGTTGTGCCTTCACTGCTGGTTTCCAGTGGGCTGGAGCAGTCCAACCAGTTTGCCCTGCCTCTGGGCCGTCTCCCTGAGTGGCCAGCCTGTTTGCTCAGGCTCCAAGATGTTCTCTGGAGCAGTTCCACTCATCTACCTGGCCACTGTGTTGTTTCTTTTTTGGATTCTTTGTTTCTTGGACTTGCCTGTTTAATGACTAACAACTTTGGACTCCCTTGGATTTGTTTGCCCCCCTTGGACTCCTTCTCATGTCTTCCAAGCCATCCCACGTTATTTAAGCAATGTTACAGGAGATTCTTTTGTAACGTCATTATTATCACAACAGTGATGCTGTCAGAGCATTGTAAGGTCCAAAAGTCAAAATGTAACAAAAAATAGTTCTAGGAGTTCTAATTCTATATTTTATATTCTGTATTTGTTGGTATTTAACCTTTTTCTAAAAACAGCACATTTCATGAAGTCACAAATCTGTTTGCATTATTGTTGATGTTGTAGTTGTTATAGTTATGGTTACCTTGGAGTTGGGGTCGTGGTTGGTGAGATAATCTTCATGCCATGAAGACCTGCAAAAAAAAATATAACCTGTATGTAAAGACACTGTGTGTGTGTGTGTGTGTGTGTGTGTGTGTGTGTGTGTGTGTGTGTGTACTGTTACCTGGCCTCAGGGTGTCCATCTGTCTCTCTGTTGGAGCTCTGCTGTCCTGCCTCCTCCTGCTGAGATACAACACCATAGAAGAAGACAAACTTGAGCTAATAAAGGCTAACAGTGGACCAACTGTGTTAATCTGGACTAACTGTTAATCTGGACCAACTGTGTGAATCTGGACTAACTGTATAAATCTGGACTAAGTGAGTTAAATAAAGTCTAACCTGTGTGTCGAGCAGCTGTGGCGTCCCACTGAGTCGGGGGTGTTGCCACTGGGTGGCGCCGGTTGGAACGTGCCAGTAGTAAGTTCCCGTTGAGTCTTTGATGGTTCTCCAGCCGGAGGGAAGGTCTGGATCCAACAGCAGGTTCTGGTCTGTCCAGATGTTGTCTGCACACACACCCACCCACCCACCCACACACACACACACACACACACACACACTGCAGTTTAAACACAATAAAATGCTCAGACGTGACGTTTACTGCTGATTTCTCTTCTGATCCGTGTGTTACACATGAAACAGATTATTGACAGGACAAATTCTACAGCTGTGTGTCTGATGGTGGACTGTAGATCTATAAGAAGGTTTTACACCACAGAGGATGTCCAGCTGGTACGAACTGTCCACGGGACGGTGAACGGAGTGATCAGAGGTCAGACTGCTGCACAGGAAGACAAACTGAATAATTAATGAACCTTCAGAGACACAAAACCCTGAATCAGCTGATCCTGAGACAACAATATGTGTGTGTGTGTGTGTGTGTGTGTGTGTGTGGGGGGGGGGGGGGGGGGGGGGGGTATGTAATCTGGATACAACAAAAGGTTACTGTATTCCATTACAATTAGAGATTTAAAAAAAGAGATGTAATCAGATTACAGACATTTTCTTTTAAATTAAAAAAATTAAATTGAACATTTATTAATATAAATTATTATGAATAAATGTTCAAAATAGATGCTGATTAAGTTAATAGTTGATTAATAATAGATTAATGGTTTCAGCTCTAAGTGTTTTATGTTCATTGTTGGGTTCATTAGTTTGTCTGTAAGGTTCTCAGTCAGTTCTAGTCGTCCAAGAGGCATCCTCAGTCTGAAGAAGAAAGAAACATCTTCTAGAACTCAACCAAATCCAGTTACCTTCGACAACCTTTTCTACAAACGTTTGTCCGGCTGTTCAATTTATTGATGATTTAAAGACAAAAACAACAACACTTTTTCTCCGGAGGTCATGACAGTCAGCTGTCAGCTGTGTGTTCACAGTGTGTGGTAGGATATCAATCTTATTTTAAAACTGTAATCCTGCTCATACTCTAACTGTAACAAACTGTAATCTGATTATGTCTGTTTTTAATCTGTAACTGTAATGGAATACAGTTACCTTTTCTTCATATCCAGATTACATAATCCTGTTACTGTAATCTGTTACTCCACAGGCCTACAGCTCATCCTGTCAGTGATCATGTTTCAACAAACAGCTGATGATGCTGTTTCCAATATGAACTCTATGAACACTGTTTATAAACTCTGTATGAACACTGTAGTCTGTGTGTCCTCTCATTATGACCTCAGTTTGTCCTTCTGTTGTCTCACAATCCCTCATGATGCAGCACCACCCTATCTGTGTGTGCGTGCGTGCGTGCGTGTCTGTGTGTGTTAGTGATGTCCTCCTTGACCTTTTTCCAGTCTGAGGTCATGTGATGTGATGTCGGGTGTTCAGCCACCTATCAGAGGGTCAGAAAGCTGTAACTGACCATTCACTAAGCCCCGCCCCCTCCGTTTCTCTCTCACACAGCTCATCTACAGTTTGTTTATTTGTTTATGTTTATATTTTTTATTAGGTCGGGATGAGTGGACAAAACGGGGACATTTGAGTGTTTCACAGATATTTGTCTGGACTCAGAACACGCAGCATAAAACTGGGACAATCCCAGAAGAACCATAAATGTTCTAAAAAAAAAAGAGAGATGATGATGATGAAAAAATGATTTCATCACGTGAGTCCCGTAAAATCTTAAATATGTTCTTAAAGCTCCAGTAGGCAACATTGTTTTGGTATAATTGAGAAATAATTTAATAAAAACCTTTAAGCATATTGTAAATCAGGTGTTCTGAGAGAGAGCTACACTGCTGCACCTCCTCTGTGCCTCTAATTTCAGCATTTAGAGAATCTGTGCCGGGACGATAGACTTGAACCATTGACAGGTCTTTTAGGACCTGGGGGACTCCTCCTACTAGAGCAGCTGCACGTTCACGTTACTTTGCTCAGGCTGAATCAATGACGGAAACTACTGCAGGAAATGTTGCTATAAAACGGCATTATAATAAAGAGAAAATAGCCTAATTAGCAACATGCTCAACCCAGGAGTTTGTCAGCTCACTCAGTTACTTTTGAGTTCACCTTCAGTTGTATTCATTCACTTGTATCGCTGAGCTTTGCAGAGTGCAGAGTAGGGGTGTCAAAATTAATCGTTTTTAAGATGCATCACGATTCGGATGTGGACGATTCTGCATCGATACAGTGACACGACATAATCGATTATAGCAGAGAGACGTTCCTTCTTAATTTTCCAGCAGCAGCTGGACAATAAAGTTCTAAAATTCAAAATAACTTCCCGCTCGCAACGAGCACGATAGCGACCAGCATCGTAGCAACGTTAGACTGCAGAAGTGTTTGTTTTGTTTATGAGCACTGTCAGGAGGTGCTCTGCCTTAAGTTGAGTTAAGTTAAATGGAATAAAAAAGGCAGAGACGAGAGGATAAGCTCCACCTGAAACCACGTCAAATAAAAAAAAAACGACCCACAGCAGAGGGAGAGAGAGTGTGTGAATACGGACAGATGCGCCGACTTGATATAAAAACTTTTTATGATCATGAAACATAATATTACTGAACACTTCTGTGGAGGTTTTTTTTGCTCCAAGTCAGATTTGTTTTTAAATACTTAATTACTCCCTGCCGATTATTCATAACTACGAAGGAGGAGAGAGAGAGCAGAGAGGAGGGAGAGGGAGCGAGTGTGAAGTGCTGACTGATATAAAACTTTTTTTTTTTTTAAGTTAGCCATTTTGCCTTTATTGACAGGACAGCTTGAAGAATGGACAGGAAATGGGGCAGAGAGAGGGGATGACACGCAGCAAAGGGCCGAAGGCTGGAGTCGAACCAGCGGCCGCTGCAGAGGACTAACAGCCTCAGTACATGGGGCGGACGCTCTACCAACTGAGCTAAACCTCCGCCCCGATATAAAACTTTTTTGATGATAAATCCTGATGTTACTGAACAGTTCCCCGACTAAAATATCTGTCTCAGTAACGGACAGACGGACGCTCGTCTCCTCCATGAAACGTTTGTCACTTCGCTGCATTATTATAAATCATTGAACTGTCCAGACGCCGTGTCTCCCTCTTCATCTCCTCAGTGCGTGTCCGTGTGCAGTTTGCTGTCTGCTGTGGTCTAAAACATCCTCACTGATGTTAACTAGATGACACTGATGTAAATTATCCTGCTTTCTTAATACAAAAACATGAATATCGAGCACAGTTTAGTCTGTTTAGTGAAAAAAGGTTGAGGATTTTTTTTCTGTCAGAGGACAATATTTTTGTTAAAGAAATAAACTATAATTAATAATAATACTAAATGAATAAACAGATGCATATAAATAGCGACATTTTTCTATAATACTGCTGGTTTTGTGGTGACGGAATGTTAAATCTGAAGCATGCAGCGTGTTTTGGCATTGAAGACTTTTATGTCATGTTCTAAAGTACTTTAGGAACAATAAGAAGGGAGTTCATATTTATCTGACTGCTTGTATTCACTGATAGAAAAAGTAGACATATGCAGTAATATAAAAAATTGAGGATGCAATACATCGTGATGCATCGTGGAATCGAATCGAATTGAATCGTTGACTGGATAATCGTAATCGAATCGAATCGTGAGACCAGTGAAGATGCGCAGCCCTAGTGCAGAGAGGACCGAGCGGAGCTGAGACACAGAGCTGACAGACAGCTGCCCAGAGCCGGGGAGCTCTTCAGAGGAGGGTCTGCAGCAGACTGGAGCTTCTGGAGGAAAAAAACACGGGAGTTGCTGTGATGCTATTTTACTGTCAGGAGAGGAGCTCAGAGTGTATATTTCAAACTTTTGGGATTAAAAAGAGGATTTATCTTCACTCCTGCTTCAACCTTCTCCAGCAACAACGAAGAAATCATGGAGCCACGGACTGGCCAGACAAGAGCTCAGCATTTGTTTTTGAAACTTTTGAGATGAAAAAGTGGATTTATTTTTACTACGGCCTCTCAGCCCCTCTGCAGCAGCGGTTCAAGAAACAATTGCGGATGTTCTGACCAGCCAGATGAGAGCTCAGAGTCTGTTTCTTAAACTTTTGGGATTAAAAAGTTGATTTATCTTCATGTTTGCTTGTAAACCTGTGTGCAGCAGCACCATGAAGGAATCCTCCGCGCTGTTTACAGGGTGAATAAATGACACCGTGCTTTTGTACTGACAGTTTTGGCCACGCGAGTCAAACCGTGTTGCCGCTAAGTTGCATTTTCATGACCGCTTATATCACAAAGAGTCACACCCGACTCCTCTCCAAGCAGGCTGCAGTCATGTGGCGCTGACCGTGGCCCCGAGCCTCCTGTCTGTCCCCCTCCAACAAGTGAGTGTTGTGATACTGAGCTTGTGTGAGCTGGAGAGCAGAGAGAAAGACGTTTTTAAAAGTCTCTTTATGTTCAGCTCTCTGTACTTTTATATCTTCGCACTGAATGTTCATGTTTTTAAATGTAGTTTCTCTCCTCTGTCGGTGTTTTTTACTGTCAGGTGTCTGTTTTATTACACACAGTTGATGTCTGTCGGTCTGTGCTCGCTCACGAGCCTCGTTAATGGTTACTTGCACTCATGAAGCGCGTGCTGCTCATCTAGTGGGAGGAGCTGAGGACACAGAAAACCAAACCTAACTCAGATGAGACTCAAAAATCAACCGTTTGCAGGTTTTCTACCTACTGCAGCTTTAACGGCTGCAAATATAACATCATACTAACAGACTGAGGCTAAAGCTAACAGGACCCAGGTCATGAGATCAGTCTCGGAGCCTTCTGAGCCCAGTTCTGTTGCCTGCTAACAGCTAACAGTATGTTCTGAGTCCAGTTCTGTTGCCTGCTAACAGCTAACAGTATGTTCTGAGTCCAGTTCTGTTGCCTGCTAACAGCTAACAGTATGTTCTGAGTCCAGTTGAGAACACAAGTGAGTGTGTTTAATAATATGAGCAGGTTGGGTCGCAGGGCTGATATTCATGGTTCTAAGCAGGTGCAAATTTGACTTAGAGATCTTTGCATGTAACGGGTGGGTTCTGTTTCTCAGCTTTGCAGGCGGGGGCGGGTTTGTAAAACTGGATCTGTGCAGAACTCTGAGTTAGCTGTTAGTTACATTAGCAACAAGTCTGATTAAGCTATTTGTCCACCAGTGAACTGTGTAATGAGACCATGTCAGAAAATATTTTCTCTATAAAATCTGATCCAGTTTCACCCAAATCAGTGACTAAAGTTATAAAGTTGTTTTTGCTGCAGGCTGCTCAGCTGAACAGACGTGTTCTCCTTCACACTCCGCTGCGTCATCACAGAGAAAGTGTGTCATTGGATACAAGTTTAGTACCTTGAAAGGGACAGAGTGATCTACCCAGAGGTCTGACTGGATCCCACTCAAATGACCAAACAGCTTTTCCTTTTTCTTCTTTTATTTTGAAGGTGAATCGCTTTAGTTTGACTCTTCCTTTAGTTCTATCAGTTTCACTTGTCATTAGCACTTGGTGTTAGCCATTAGCCATCGGGGGTTAGCCAAAGACCATCAGTCATTAGTTAGGTAGCTGTTAGATAAATGTAGCCAGGTAACAGAAAAATAAACATCTTTATAAATATTGTGAAACCCATTAAAGTGCCTTATTTACCTTAAATTATACATTAAATGCTAATAAAATGATGCATTGCTGTTTCACATCAGATGATGTATGAATTTCACTTGACTTTAACATTTAATGTATTTTAATGCTTATTGTTTAACATTAAATATTTGCTGTAACATTTTAGATCATATTTATTCATCATACTTCTACTTAAATGAATTCATCATACTTATACTTAAATTAATATCTAATCAAATTATACAAAAAGTTTTTAAACCATCAAATCACAATCACATGACATTTAACTTGTTTTATCCTTCGTTACATGTGTGACTTTGCTGCAGCATTCAGGGTTTATGACAGTTTTCAACTTTCAGTGTTACCATGGCAACCACAGAACCCACAGTGAGGGACATGATTCAGGAGATGATTTTTCTGATTCACATCTGCGAGCATCATCAGCTTTCTCTTCTGCTTAGCTCCGCCCTACTGGACTGTGATTGGCCAGTGTTCATTACCAACTCGCCGTGAAAGGGGTTTCTTCAAGCCCAAACATAACCACATTCTCCATGTTCACATGGTGGCCATTTTCCTCTGACATCACACTCTGATGTCATCCTGCTGTGTCCAAGGTTGTTTAAATGTTATCATTTCACTGCTTCCTGATTGATCAGCAAGTAAAAACACAATCAGAGAAAATCTGGTGAGACATCAGGACATATTTCAAGATAAAACTACAGGTTTGATACTGTGAGACAACAGCTAATGATAGCATTAACCACATTCTAGCTAATGTTACTGTTTGATAGGAAATATATCAATTCATTCTGAAATATCATCATACATCTTGGACACATTTATTTAAGTCTGGAAGTAAAACATACTGGATGTAATCAAGCTAATGAAGGCTAATGTTAGCTTTCATTAGCTAATTACTTATCTCACAGTAGCTAACAAGTTATAAAATCTATGGTTTTATGTTGAAATTTGTCCTGATGTCCCCTCCAGATTTTCTCTATCGTTGTGTTTTCAGCTGCTGATCAGTCAGGAAGCAGTAAAATAATAACGATTCATCAGATTCTTTCGTTTATATGACAAGAGGACGACGTCTGAGCTTCACACCCTGAGGGTGATGTCACAAGAAAATGGCCCCAATGTAAATGTGATGAATAGTTTTATTGCCTAAACATAATCAAATTGCAACAGAAAACTGAAAATAATAAGTCAACTAAGTCTAAAAATACTCTCTGCATCCTCCGTCTCTCAATATTTAGGCTATGCTCAGGCTCCAATCTCAGTCACATGTGGGACTCGTGCTCACTGCTAGCATCACACAATGAGTACAAGCCAATCACAGCACAGTAGGGCAGAACTAGGCGGAACAGACAATGTTTGAGGTACTAGTTACTAGTGTTGCCCCATCGAGGGTATTTCACGATTTGATTCGATTTCGATTATGGGAGCCTCGATTCTTCAGTTATAGCGATTATAATGTTTGTCGATTCAATTCGATTATTGCTGCCAGGATTTTTTGATTATGGTGATTTTTAATGTTTTTTTTTCCATCTAAGATTGATTTTGTCTCCATCTGATGCTACATTTGTAAATAAATGGCCGATCAATTAACTCAGCGTTGCTCTGAACCTTCACTCATAAAATAAATGCAGAGGTTTGTTTAACATTTGACTAGCAGTGTTGGGCACGTTACTTTTAAAAAGTAATTAGTTATAGTTACTAGTTACTTCTCCCAAAAAGTAACTGAGTTAGTTACTGAATTACTCCACTATAAAAGTAACTAGTTACCAGGGAAAGTAACTATTGCGTTACTCTTTTTTTTAAGTTTAAAAATGTCAAAGAATTTTGGATTTTTTTCTAAGCAGGGTTGATAAGCCAGCTGCATAGAGTAGAATTGCAGAGACTGATACTTACACAGAACTTTTAATATTTTGTAGTGACTCTTAATGTTTGTTAATGGTTATAATTCACCAAATACCTTTGGGACATTAATAACAAGCTAAACACTGAATGTTATTATTAGTTAGCAGTTACTGGTCTGCCTCTGGGTGAAGCTTGTGTGGTATCTATGACAACGGTTACTGAGAAGCCTGATATAGATCAGACAGTTTGTCATGTAGTGTCAGCTGATTGTGAATAAAATAATAAACGGCACGCCGTTGCGTTGTCAGAGAGAGAAGAGTGTTTCAGAGTTTTCTACAATTTATTTATTAGACTTATTAGATTAACGGACGTGGACACTTCGCTCCGGGACATAATGTCCACTTCACATGTCCGTTCTTGTCTTTTACATCAAGGAGAATAAATTAGTGTCTGTACTTCCACTTTGAAAACGCAAACTTTCCCTCCAGACTCGCCATTGCTGCAGTTTACCTCTGCTAGTTTGGGTGTGTGGGGCTGCTGTGTGCATGAGTGGTTTGTGTGAAAACTGAACACTGCCTCTGATTGGCTTACCATGAAAGCTTACTCTACCTTAGCCAATCATCATCATGTCTGCGGTTGTCCCGCCCCTCCCTCCTCCCTGACCAAAGAAAAAAATAAACAGCTGTGCAGCTCCTGTGGCTGAGAGACAAGTCGGATGACAAGAGCTTCAATGAGTAGCTTTAGTTTATAACGTGTCACATTTAATTGTCGGTAACGGTAACGGCGCTGTAACGATGGAAATAGGCCTAGTAATTAGTTAGATTACCCGTTACTGAAAAAAAAAAAAAAATCACACCGTTAGTAACGCCGTTTATTTTAACGCCGTTATTCTCATCACTGCTGACTAGTCATATTCATAAGACACAAAGTATTTAATGTTATGATGACATAATAAGCAAATGACCACGTAACTTATCAGAATGGAGAAAACAGCTAAGTTGTTACCTCATCTTCCCATTGCAGATTTACTAGAAAGCTTAGAAAAATACATAGTCTGTAAGACTAAACATTTCACGTTATATGTTGCTCCGTCTGAATCTGAGGAACTGCGACGGCTGAATGACTTTTGTTTGCCATGATTCCAAGCGTTTCTGCATCAGGTGTTCTGTTGCCACTCGCTAAACTTTTTATGGTTCCGTTTTCTGCGGCAAAGCATCAAATTGTCACATGACCCATCGTGATGCATTCCCGGATCGATGAATTATTAGCAACACTACTAGTTACCTTAAGTTACTATATTGATCATTTCATGTTGCTAATCAGTTTATAGACTGCAGTGTGTTCAGAGGTAAACACAAATACACAAGAACAGTGTTACTGAGCGGCAGCTGCTATGCCAACCACTGTCTGATAGCACCTGAAGCTAGTTAGCCGGCACGCTAATGTTAGCTAAAGCAGATAAATACATTGTTTCATTAATTCATTAAACTTTTATATGACATGTGGAACACTGATACACTGGACAGGTGACAGGTGGTGATCACATGATGATCAGACCGACCAATCAGAGATCAGAGCAGGTTCACATCCTGTTTTTATGTGTGTGTGTGTGTGTGTGTGTGTGTGTGTGTGTGTGTGGACATGTAAACAACAAGATGGTCCTCATAAAGCTGTGAGATCACAGAGAGAGAGAGAGAGAGAGAGAGAGAGTGCCTGTGTGTGTGTGTGTGTGTGTGTGTGTGTGTCTCACCGTCATAGTTGACTATCAGGATGGCCAACATGTAATCCTTGCCCATCATGGCTCCGCCCTCCAACGCGTGTGGTCCAATCAGCTGATTGCCCTCCAACACACACACACACACACACACACACACACACACACACACACACACACACAGGCCCAGATGACAGATGTTAAAGCCTCCTGCCTGTCTCTCTCTCTCCCTCTGTCTGTCTGTCTGTGTCGGTGTCTCTCGTCCCTCCGCTCGTCCCTGTCTCAGACGACACCATCAGTCTTCTTCTTCTTCTTCTGTATTTTATTTCTGTCCCGTCGTCCTCTCTCTCTCT
>JAJHUR010115487.1:0-31387 GCA_027495735.1 Lutjanus campechanus | reverse complement strand
TCCATGTTAAAAACAGTTGTTAGCATGTTGTTAGCCACCCATTGGCAATCCAAAGATGCCTCGGTTTGAGTCTGTCAACCAATCAGAGGCTATGTTCCTGACTTGTCAACCAATCAGAGGCTGTTCCTGACTTGTGTGTGACAGCGCTGATCCTTAGGTGTGTTAACTGATTGATGCACTGATCTCATTTCATTATTGTGAAAACCTGTAATGGCTGCATAAAGTTTTGAACAATGCCATTAACTTGCTAATTGGATGCATGGAAAAAAAACACATCTGGTGCACAAAGGCCTTTATTGTTCAAAATTTACTGTCCAAAACCTAAAGTTTGTTTTTATAGCTCCACCATCTGGCCAAACTGTCAACACTGCACTTCCTTAGGTCCTCAGCACTACAGCCGCCAAGTGCAAAGTTGACTGGACGACAGACAGAGATTCCTTCTTTTATAGTTAGGTGTTCAATTTGAAACTCAAAATTACAGCAGAGGCAGCAGTGTTTACCACAATTCCTCTCCACAAACAAATGCTCTGTAGAGCAAATGGAATTTAGAAAAATCAAACAACTGGTCCTGCAATTTACCATCATCAAAAAATCAAAACACTCCCAAACCTGCCACATTCAACAATCAACAGCCATTTTGTTCACCTTGTGGACCCTCACACGGTGGACTGAGGAAGAAAGCACCACAGAGCACTCGTTAAAAAGAGCACATCATAAAAGAAGTCCAGCAGTCAGCGTATTCTGATGATCAGAGGGGTGCGTTGCCACTGATGTGAATGTTAAAGAAAGCCTTACAAAGCTTCCGCATGTGTATGAGACTGTAAGAGTTTAAGTTGGTTGAGGAAGGATAATTAATAGGAGAGCAAACAGGAGCAGCTCAGTGCTGGCCCTCTCGTTCTGCTCCATTAGAGGGAGAGAGCATCATTGGCCTAATGTGCCCAGAACCAGCTGTAGAAGAAGAAAGAGTTGTCTGGAGTCCAAGTGGATACACTAATGAGCTGCTTTTAAAGACACAGCCCTGCAACTGGCCAACAGGCTGAGGCTCGAGGGAACAACACACATGTAAACAGCCACACAAACACACACACACACACACACAGACAAACAAACACGCATATGTGCACATACACACAAAACGGTCAACTTGTTACCTTAAACCCAGCCTGTCTCCTCAGCTAATGAGGGGAGAAGAGGGAACAGGATTCAAGAAGACAGGAGGATAATTGTGTGAGTGGAGCGAAAATACTTTGAGAAACAAAAAGCAGGAAAGTAAAAGGAGGGTAATGGCTGCTAGGTTGGAACAGATGATACTTCCTCCCACCTCCTCTGTACCACCGCCACATGATGGCACAGCAGACTACATGACTCTGTGATACAGCGCACATTTGTCTCTCCCTCCCCTGAGACTCACTTATAATATTCTGCTGAGAGCTGATGATGATGATGATGGGAGAATGAGACCGTTCTAAAACCAAGGACACTCGCAGAGAAGCGCACACACACAAATAAACACACACCAAACATGCAGTGACATATACACTCACCCACACATTCAAGGGCAAAGTGATCCATTGCAAATGGCATTGCTTTATAAGCCAAGACCTCCACGGTCTCAACAATCCCTTTAAGCTGCTCTCTCGGTGGAAAAAACTAAATTTTCTACAAAGTTTCAGCGGCGGTCATTCGCCATTTATGTTCCTCCTCCAAAAAACTTTTCTGTATTGCTTCAAAGCTAAAACATATTTTGGGCACAACATCAGTTATGCTGGTGGTATTTCACAAATTAACTAGCATTATTTGGTTTCTTATGTTCAGGATCCGATCCAAATGCAAAGACAATATCTAATCCATGTGTTCGGAGTGGGATATACGATGATATATAACATGTAACGAAACCATGACAGAACTTGCTTTAAATGCACAACACGTAAAATCTGCCACTAGGGTTCTCTCTCACATTGGATTTCTCTGGGTTTGACCGTTGTTGGAAACATTTGGAATAATTTAAGTGCAGCAGACAGATTAGATATTTTACTGTGGAAATGTTACATATTATAGCTTTAATATCACTGGGCGTGGGCAGTTGTGGGAACTGCTACAAATCAATGAACAAGAGTGTTTTAAGGTAATAATAGATTGATTTTTGCATGATTTATCACGTACTAATTCACTGGATTACCAAAAACTTTTTCAGTAAATCACCATAGATCTTAATTAAATATTGATTATATCACACTCATAATATGGGGCCGACTTTTTTCCTTTCTTTGCATTAGCTGCTAACAAAAACAATATGCTTATATCAGAGTATGCCAACTGCTAAACATCAAAGGAGATAACGATATTCATGCCAGTCACTACCCTAAGTCACATCTGCTCTTGACTTATGGCTTCATTTATGATGATCAAAGCATTGATCAACCAACTGAACAACAGACTGTTGCTGTTGTTGCATTGTTGATCAGAAGTTAATGTTAACAGACGGAAACAGAACAGACTGTCTTACCCTGAAGTGTGTGTTTGGTCTCTGAATCCTCTGTGAAGAATCATCTACCACCACAAGTCCAGGAGCACTGAACAGATCTGTTATAACTGCCATGATATAATTAACAACCTGCTTATCTTAATATTAAGACAGTTCATTCTTTAGACTACATGTCACAGCTTGGAAAATAAGGCTCACATGGGTTAACTGGTAAAGCTAGCTGGTTTCATGGGTCAGTTGAGTCCTTTCTTAGGCCAACATTATAGCCCCACATGTGACATGAGCAGTCTGTTCACTCTGTGACTCGGTCTCTGGCTTCTCATTGAAAACTTTATGGGAGAAATACAAAGGCTTTTTTGTTTGTTTGTGTGTTTCGTTTCCAGCAGTGGTTTAAATCTTCCAATTTTTTGTGATCACACGTGTTTACTGTCTGCCTGGGATGATAACATATTTGTCGAGGTTTAAATCCAGTATTTCCACAAACTGTGCCCAGCTTTTCAGAAACAGAACTGCAAACATAAATTAAACACTATAATAGCAATTAAAATGCTGCAAATAAAATACTGATTGATCTATTTATGTAACCAAATGGTGTGTAGTCCATATGGATTGATAAATAATAATAAACAGACAAAAAGAAGAGGACAGAAGATATTCTACTATAACATTTGAGTATAGAAGATACTTTGTCTTAGCAACTGTGATTTTTATCAAAACAAAACTGCTGCTGTGTGTGATGCCAACAAAACAAAATCTCCATCATAAGCTAACTCAGCACATACCTTCATACAATCAAACCAAATTAAGAGACTATGACAAAAACACATTCTTCAAATTGCAGACTCCTTAGGTTACTGAACAGGGACAATGAGGTATAAAAACTGCATCTTCAACAAGAAGTTCACATAGAAACACTGGTTTTAAGAATATCTTCACATTTGCGTGCTGTACCTCAGTTGCCAGTGGCAATTCAGCTTCTTCGCATTCACCACCTACTGAGTGCCACTTTGATTCGGATGGATGAAAGTTCCCAAACATGGTTTAGCTACTGCATGCTGGTGTCGCTCATTGGGTGAGTGAAATGGAAAGAAAAGAAAAGTAATGGAAATGAATCCTACAGTCCAAAACACTGTTCTCTTCAAAATAACTGTCTGCTTTCAAAATGCAAATTTTAAGTGCTTTACATTGAGAAACATTAAGTTTCAGTTAGAGCAAATCTCCACACTCTCCAGTCATTTCACAGCACTTCTATGCTACTTAAACATTTAGTCATTTCTAACAACTGTTGTGACAGGCTGTCTTCTGTCTTGTCAGAGTTATTTATTCATAGATGACTAGATTCACCTCGGGACAGCACAGTGACCTCAGATTTATGTTGTCATAGTTAGAGCAACATCTGCCTGAGGGGAAATTCCACAAGAGCATTAACTAATTCAAGGGTAGATTGAGTAATAAAGGTCATGTGACATCACTGTCTTGGTGTGAGAGGAACAAAGAGCAGAGCCCCAAGGTAAACAGTGATCATCCCAGTCGAGGGCCCAGACAGATGGCTGAAGTCAGAACGGTTTACAGCAGATCGACTGGAGTCTGACGGACAGTGAGTGTGCCTGTTGGTTTTGTTCCAAACTGTTATTTTAAGACAAATACCACTAACAAACTTAGTCTTACTAGAACTTAGTCAAAGGTTTAAACAAAGGTAATAGTCTGCAGCAGGAACTCTGGGAAGGGGGTATTTTGTCATGGGTACTGACAAGAACACAAGATTTGTCATTGTTATTGGTGTTTATCGAGTCCTTCTCTGTGCACTTTCATATTTTGTAATTTTGTGCTGTTTAATTGTGTGATGTTGACTGAATATGAGCTCCAAAAAGATTTTTCTTCTTTGTGGAATACCCCCCAGGTGCACTTCTTCATTTACAAATAAAGCATATTAGAATTTTTGTAATCCTGAGCCTTTCCCATTACCAGTAGACAAGTTTGCTTTTCTGTTTTTTTCTGATTTGCACTTGAAAGCCAAGACTCAATTCATGTCTGTGTAGCAGAACAGAGATAAAGAGTTTGTTTTGTTTTTTTTGGTTGATTTTTTTTTTGGTGTGAAGTTTAGTTTCTCTCCTGCGTCCTTGTTTGTACTTTCAAGTATACTTTATTTTACTGTTTCAGTTTCACTTGCAGCTGTATAGGAGTCGTGTTAAGTTACTAATGATGAACATCCAACATTTCCTGAAAAGTAATGGGGGACTTTTATTATGAAGAATTTATAGCAAATCCAACATTTTACAGTCACATCACTTAAGGCGAGCTCAGAACAGTTAGATGACACAATTTTAAGCCGGTAGTCCTGTTGTAATAGAGATGAAAATCCTGATGTGCTGGGCTGACGCTCCAAGTCAAACTGAGTCAAGCCATGCCAGCACTTGTTTGGAAAAGGGGAAAAAGTCACGGAAGTTACCAACAGAGATGACGAGGCTTCATCACCTCCACTGTTTGACCTGGGACCGAACACCAATTGTAACCTTCCCCACTGAAGACAAAAGCCAGATGTTACTGGGTGTTAGTGGCTTTTTTGTCCGTCTTGAAAAGGGTTTCAAAGAAGTGTATATAACATTAAAAGAAAGTGTTTTCACTCACTGAAAGTATTAAAGAGAATCAGATCTTGGCAGACTGAGTATATTTTCCAAGCCGTCTGCTCTCCCACTACCACTCTCTGTGAGCTGATTATTTGGGAGTTTGCCCCTGGCCCTTCAGATAATCTCTATTTACAGAATAGATGAACATTGATCAGATCATTAGTTACAATAGCACGCAGCAGACTAATGTTAGTTTTAGAAAATTGCAGCTTTTTGAGATAAAGTAGGCAGTGCACTCACAAACAAAACAATGATTAAATAAACCAAAACTCTGAGCTTGAGTCACTGGTGCACCTCTTATAATATTCTGCAAGCAGCTAAGTAGGAACTAAGGATGCCAAATACCATCATTGTTTATATTTTACTCTTGTTACTTTGACATCGCAACTTATAAGGTACCCTGTGGAGTCACATTGTGTTAATTCTTTCCAACCTTTGCCTTTATTTGAAGTGTTTGCATTGTTTTCCTTGGCTTGTAGATTTCTTATTCTCCTCTTTTGTTGGCACATTACTAACTTGAGTTAGTTATCTTTTATTGATTGCTGTAGGAAATTCGATCTCTGCATTTAAACCATCCTAAGTGTTAGGAGCAGTGAGCAGTCACTGTGCATCGCCCGAAGCCAAGGTCCAGTTCTAAACCAGTGCCTTGGTCAAGGACACTGACAGGAGAAATTAACCCAACATACATGTTTTTTGATGTTTGGGGAAACCAAAGCACTCGGAGGAAACCCATGCAAACCCAGTTAATAATGCAATTACAATTACTGGAATTTAAATGAAATTTAAAGATGCTTATCACTCACTACTTTTGTCTTACCTGAAGATAGCGGAAAACTGTAGCAGGCAGCAGATGTTGACAAACAGCTATTCCCATCTAATTTTACCGTACTTATGGTGGCAAGACAGTTCAGGCAATCTTGCTTTCGTCATGATATAATATGAACTGTTCATCATATAACTACTGCAGCCATGGGCACCTGGTTATATTTTAAAATGGGGAGCAAACTTGGAGAGATACAGGGGTCTGTCCACCCCAAGATAAAAACTGTGATTTCCAACATATTTCCTGCATTTCTAACCAGGAAGAAAATTTTCTACATTTTAAGGCTAAATGCATCAATCATAGAGACACTGGTTGTAGATTGTTGGTTCGGTTCTATGAAGCTGTAAAAGCCTGTACTGCTGGCTCAGTTTAGAACTTCACACCCTTAGTTGAAATTTGAATAATAAAGTCCAAGCGCAAGGGTGTACGTCTTGGTGCACACACTATGTGTCTCTGCGTACACCTTATTTGGGTTCATGTATGTGCAGCAGCACACTGTGCAAAAGGCCTGGGTGGAGGTGTATGTATATCAGCAGGTGGTGAGATTATTAAATACTTTCTCAGCCAGTCACGTCTAAAAAAAAGAAATGCACCCAAAGACAGTTGGAGTAAGGTTTTCCATTCCCTATAATAATTAAATAAAAACTGAATACATTGATGTAATGATGAGCACCTGTAGTGGGCCCTGTACAGTCTATAGGCTGTACGGAGATGCAAGACAGATCTCTGATTATAGAGACAGAGGGGCAGAGTGGAGAGAAATGTAGATCACAATGAGGTGTGTCATTTCAGCACCATGAACAGCGCCATGGATTTATAATTAAACAGCAACCTGCTGATATTCAAGCAGCTCAACTGCAGATAGGCTGAAACCACGGATTTTATCAGCAATGTGCTCAAACTCAGATGAAGTGAGACAGACTAAACTAGCAATACACGTTACATTCAAGTGTTCACGCTGTGTGTGCCCTGTCGGTGCCACAATAACCAGCAGATACGGGGGTCTACAACACAAGCAGCAACAAACATTTTGATACAGGTCAGAAACAATGATTCAGAAACAACTTACCAATGATGTTTTCATCAGCAGCTTTCAGTCTGAGTCAAGTCCAGCAAAATTCACGTGGTATCCACTGTAGTAGACATGAAAAGTCCAAAATCTCCAATATCCGCCACGTTTAAACACACCAAACTCGAACAATACACTGTAATGTGACTTGATCTCGTAGCACCACAGCTAGCTAGCTGCGTGCTGCTCGCTAATATCTTCACCTGTTCGGCCTGTTTGGATTCAGCAGCGGGACACTTGGTCACATGGAGGGTCGAGTTGTTCAGACCGAGAGGAAGTTTGTGAGCTGAGATTTTTCCTCTGCTCTGCTCTTCCAGTGCGCCAGACTTTCTCCATTTTAGCCAGAGAATATAATTAGCTAGCTTAACTTAACTGAAACTGACACAGTTGAAGAGACGACACGCTGCACGTGCAGTTCAGAATCAGGGAGGATACAGACTGACATCATAGTTATGATGTCACGTCACCTCTTAGTTGTTTCAGGAACGCTCCAATCAGATTACTTTTTTTTCGGGGTAGGGTATGAAAAGCAGGGAAACAGAGATCCAGCAGACAGACTGCGGTTTTTAAAACTCCTGCAGTCAAAGTCAAGTCCACTCAGGCCCCGTTTACACGTACACGGTTATTTTTAGAAACGGAGAAATATCCCTTCGTTTGCACCCTTCGTTTACACGCAAACGGAGAATTCGCCTCTGAAAACGATGCTTTTTAAAAACTCCGGCCAGAGTGGAGATCTTGGAAAACTCCGGTTGCACGTTTACATGTAAACGGAGCAAAACGGAGAAAACGCAGGCAGGAGACGTCACAGTATGCGACAGAACTCGCACTCGCGTCAAAAGTGCGACCTATGTTTACATGTTGCTATGGTGATCATGGATTCGCAGCAGACATACACGGGTTCGTGTAAACGCAAAATACTTGTGCACGGAATTATTTTTGAAAACGGAGAGGGTGAAATGTTCGTTTCTAAAAATAACCGTGTACGTGTAAACGGGGCCTCAGAGTGGTGTAGCCCTGGTTGTTGGGTACTAAGGGGGCAGTATCTGCGACGATACAAACAGGCCACATGCCCCGCTGGTGCTGTTTGCTGCAGAGGCAGACAGATTTCTGAGTCTGACTTTTTCATTTTCCGCCGCAATCGAGACACACGAACAAACTTTATTCAAAATATTTAACTAAAAAACTAAAATGCAGGTTCAGTCTAGGTGGTCGATCCACCACAGATGGTCCAAATAATGGGTTGGTTTTTTTATTACTTGTTTTTGTTTGTTGCTGAAAATACAGAAATGATTGTTGATGTAGGCTGCTTTAATACAGTATAATCACCGATTGTATGGTTCTAAGTTTATTTTTAGAAAGACAAAAAGCGGGGTAGCAAAACCATAACTTTACTCCCCCTTTTTGAATAATGGGGATGCATTTGCTCCACTTACTCCATTGATCAGGTGCACAACGCCTGGTTAACATGTAAGTCAGGCACCGTCTGTGTCCTGCTACCAGATCCTATACTGTCTAAACCATAGTGTAGCTTACAGGTAGGAACACTGGTCATTTCTGCCCATTGGTGGTCAGGAGTATTAATAACTGATAATTTGTTCAATGATAAATAAAAAATTGACAGTTGAAAAAATAATATAGCTATGTGTGCATTAAGAAGAAAAATTACAGCAGACATTTAAAAGTAACGCAAAAGTTACTTTTTCTTGTAATTAATTACTTGCAGTAATTGGTAAAATAATTAAATTACTTTAAAGAGAAGTAACCAAATGTAACTAATTACCAAATGTTAGTAATTTGCTCACCAATGATCACACCACATAAAGGACATTAAAACATTGCTCTGCAGCACTATTAGTGGTCAGACACTCCACAAACTTTGTATTCTTTCATTCATATTTTAATTATCTTGTTACCTTTATGTAACAAAATGTTTTTCTTTAGATTGTGACTTAATTAGAGACTAATTATGGCTGCAATCTCAGTATCAAATGTTGATTCATGTAAAATCTAATGTGACGATCAATCGAGATCTCTGTGTCTGACTGTGCCATTTCCACTTTAATCTGTCGACAGTGTGACTCCACTATCAGGTCTACCGCAATTGCCTTTCATGAAGGTAACAGCAATTAGACTGAAGTTGTGACCTTGAAAAAACCATTAATTTTTTATCTTGAGATAACACGATAATTAAGTCAGGATTTTGAGATTAGAGGAGTCATAAAGCACCAGGAACAATGCCGGCACACAGGACTGCTGAGGTCACATATATTTGGCTGAAACAAGACTTGACTGTCTGCTAACTGTGTATTTAATGACAAACTTTTCACATCACTCAATCATCACAATCTGTGATCTCACCACAGATCATTTACCTAATTTAAGTAATGAGAAAACCAATCTATTATCTCTTCATAATGAGATGCCTAGATTGCGATAACGAGAAAACCAAGTTTCACAAGATCAAATTTTGCTGTAGCACTAATAGAGTTAAAAAAAAAAAAAAAAAGAGCAATTAAGTTTAACAAATTATTACTGGTTTAACAGGAAGGTAATGTACATCACTCTCAACCTGTGCTGTCATGCAGGCTTTCATAGGTATTTCTTTTTAGACCTCTAAAGCTGATTCATCTTATGACAGGAAGTTTTGCCAACATTTGTCAGTCTGCAGTGTGAAGAGTGTGAATTCAGCTCTGCAAGAGTGCCAATTGTAATCAGTAATAACCAGACCTCCTGTTGTTCTCACAAAGGGGAGGGGGTGCAAGATTGTTTTGTGTAAGTTCAAAAGGACCCTCAAATTGATCCGGGACCCAGGATCCCTGCAGCTTAAGGTTCTGTACTGACATGTCTGCTTTGTGTCTGTGTCTCTAATGTGCTGCTCTTTGACTGGCTCGAGTCCCACAGGCTATTTTTAGGCTTATTCCCAGAAAAGCAGAGTCCTTGATATGCCTGGGCAAAGGCCTTATAGGAAGAGATATCTGCTATTGTCTGTTAATGTGGACAGCATGGATTGACTTTTTTTTTTTTCAAAGGACTGTGCCCTGAGCCATATGCTTTTATCGCTTTAGTGCAGCACAATTGGTTTAAACTAAAACACACACGCGCGTGCACACTGCTTGATTGTTCTGTTCTGTGTCTGACTTGCTGGGATTTGGTGGATAACTTAGAAGGCATGGATGAAACCCAGCAGAAACCCAGCACACTTCAACAGAGCACAAATTACTTATTTTTCTTTATACAGTCATTTGGTTTGTACCCTCACCTTAAACAATAATGCTGGGGAGCCTGGTAGAAATACCCTGTAAGATAACAGGTGTGGACAGTGCATGGTTGAAATCTTGGAAATGCATGTGGTGACTAATGCCAATAAAATTTGAAGCTTGCCACACTGGTTGAATTAAACTGCCCAAATAACATCCAAACGTCCAAATCAGAGTTGTGGTCAAGTGTTACATGTTTTGTTAGGCTTTTAATCTGATGTTGCTATTGTGAATTCTGTTTGCAAACCAAATTTCATTCACTAAATTAAAGAATAATGAGCTAATTTGAATTTAACTGAACAAGAGTAATTTGAACCTAACTAATCTGAACTGGATTTAATTGACTTAATTAAATTCTGAATTCATTTGAACGCAGCTGTGCTGGAAAAGATGACGAGAAATGAGGCAGCACTGTTGTCAGAAAATTAACTAGAAGGATCTGTCTGTCTCCCTGTCCCTCCTCTCCAGCCACATTTCTGTTTCCCCAGGTCCCTTCTTCACCTTCTGTCCAACAGGGGTCCTTTTCATCATGCTAATTTATGCTTCCTCATCTCTTCTCTCCTCCTGTGACCCGGAAATCTTTCCCCCTCCGCCACCATGAAAGATCTTCCAATCCCTTGAATACACGCAAGGAGATGAGAAGTGAGGAGAGAGGAGATGCATGGAGGAGCTCAGAGCAAGGAAACATAAACATATCCTACAATGAAGTATTTTCTCAAGTGGTGTGATGTTGATTCTACTTCTAATTGATGAATTTTTACATGAACTTTACCTATAAACTCTAGTCACTCCTCATATACTTGTTAGGCCCCTGCAATCTCAATATGCCAGCCTCTTGATCATATGTGTATATACTGTATGTATACATATATACTGTATATATGTTTATATTTATATACCATATATGTGTGTGTGCATGCGTACATGCATAAATATATAAATATATATATAGATGTCCTATCTGTCAGATTATTGCATATTATGCATTTCATGTGTTTATTTGATGTATTTTCCTATATTGTTTATCAAATTAATTTAGCATGTTTTGAGTGTTTATTGCTGCATGATTTGTGATATCCAGCTATGATGAACTTGACTCGACTTGATCCAAGTAGAGAAATGAAATTCTGACTGACACAAGTTTATGCAGCACTTTAGTGCTTCTGATGTGTATATTTATGTTCTTTGGTGTCACAAAGAGCTCACAAAGACGTAACTGTTTATAAGCATTATCAGTATTATTAGACTGCAAAATCGCCTCATGTTTAAAAGGAGGGATCTGGTACAGTAATGTTTTGGGGGTCATTACTGTGGGATCACTGTCACAGACGGGAAAATCCCTGCGGCGATGGTGCATACTTTATAGTGTCGTGTATAGGGATCTACAGATAACAGCATAAAACACAGTTACATGGTGAGATGCAATATAATGCGCCGTCACCTTGTCTGTGATAAATATAACTTTAGAATATATAGGATAAGCGATGCAAAGAATTGTGGCATCACACAGAGAAGTAGTTTTTATTTGTTTTTTTATTTTACAATAAAATGAACACAGACATATTCCTACACAGCTGTGTGGTGTGTTATTGCTCAGATAACAATAATGCAAGTAAATAAATAGCATAAGTAACCATAACAAATAATGCTGAGTTAGATGATTTAAAAGGAATATTAATTGGAGGTTAAAATCAACAACAATAAGAATATTACTAATAAACACCTATGTTAAACACTTTACACATCCAAATGAATACTATAAAGTGTTGAAATTGTTCTTAAATAACTTGTCCTATGGACATTCACACCAGTCTGTTTGACAGGTGATTCAGCTGTGCAGCTCATCATAAGTAACTGACATTGCTTCAGAATGATGCTGTGGAACTGAGGATTTCTCATTTGGCAGCTTTGTCTCCTCCATCCTTGGGTCTCATTCTCACATCTCTCTCACAGCCTTACTGGGAGGAGCAAAGACGTGATGTAATTAAGTGAGTGAGGGAAACGAGGAGACACATTTGCCGAATAAAAACTGATGAACTTTCCATCTTCCCGTCATCTGTTTGCCCCAACCATCTTCACACCTGTTCCCACTTCCCTCATCAGCTCTGCAATTGCCCAGTCTTCCCCGCCCACCTCCTCGCCTGCATCTCTTTTCTTAATTAGCCACTCTATCCTTCTTCTTTTTTTCCTCTGTCAGTTTATCAAACAGCCTGTTCAAATCAAGTATTCACATGCATCTTGAGTTATCTGATCAGAAGTGAACAACTTTAAGTACATCAGTTCACACCAACATTACAGTGCATCTCCAGATACGTCTCAAGTGACCACTTGTGATCTCACTTCCCTGTTTTACATGCAAATAAACACTAGGGCTGTTTATCACTTGAATGTCCTTTACTGTATTTGAATAGATTTGAATATAGATTTGAATATTCTTTCCTCTTTTTAGTTCACCGCTGCACTTAAGTCCTAGATCAGCCCACAGTGAGCCTCCTGTTGTGCTATTAGCAACCCGGCAGGAGAGAAGCTTCATGGTGAGCTTGGATTATATAGTTTGACTGCATGACATGTCTGACATTTTCACAACACAGATGACAAAGAAATGCATTTAGGACAGAATCAGAGAAAGTGGAAATATGCATCACAGCGCACCACGGAGCAACTCTTCTGTCTCCTCTTCTTAGAAATCCAATGTTTTCAAGGAGAGAAACAACTTAATCTGTTTCATTTAATGCCATATTTACAAGAAGGCACAAGTGATTAAGAATTTCCTGTAGCAGTTACTCCCCACAATGTATGCAAATAAACAAGCTGGCAAAATGCACTGTTGCTTTTAACTGGTGGCCCAACAGTAGCAGCCATTAACACACTGGGACAAACAGACATAATCTTTTTTTTCCACAAAGAAGTAAATAATGTAGATGTGGAACATTTGCTGAATTTAAAAGAAGGCCAAAATAATTATAAATTTCTTGTAGACAGCGTTTCACAAAGTTTATAACGTTTATAAACTCAACTCACAAAACTGCACAGTATTTTAAGGGAGTCTGGTGATAATCTGGTGTCAGTTGAGTAGGCCATTCTTTCATGTGGCCCAAGACATAACGAGTACACATTGCTAAAACAATGTTAAACGTGTCCTCAGTGCGTCCTTGCTGCGTTCACACGTGTACTTAGAGCTGTCCACTTGTGATCGGATCACCCAGAACATGTTAATACAAACAAACTATAATATTAGACAAATAAAGAGGAAGGCAATCATAACCATCATAACCCAGACTGAAAGAAACACTCCTGTAGCTGCCATGTGCAGGAGGAACAGATGGCAAAAGAAAAAAAATCACTTTGTGGATGATGATAATAATAATAATAATAATGATAATAATGATAATAATAATAAATTTATTCTATAGAGCACTTTTCAGGATCCTGAAAGACACTTTACATCTGTTAAAATGATCAAAGAAAACACACTATAATATTTATAATGCACATCATTAATCACACATTAAAATCAGTTAAAGGTGTAAATTAAAAGCTTCTCATTGCATCCCCAAAGCCTCTCATGTGCTCTCAGCTGGGTGTTTTCAAAAGGGTGTCTGTTTTTAATTGGAAAAAACACTGTGGACACAGAGCCTTAAAATATCACTGCGCCATCATTAGAGCACGAGTAGATCTGACTATCATTACATCTGTGTATTTAATTAATTTAATTTGCTGCTTATTCTAATGGTGTGTGAAATAGTTTTAGTAATACCCTTAGCTGCACCTGGCCCTGTCAAACTGACTTAGGAGAGAAATATATATTTAACAAATCACGACAATCATCTGTCTGTCATCTGATCTGCAGACAGGTGATCAAATGTATTAAATTATACATTTTATATGGACCAATTTAGGATAACACACCAGTCAGTCAGAATGCAGCACAGAACAGACTTGGGAGCCAAAAATAAGTTAAATATAAAAACATAATTCAAAGTGGTCGGTAGACTGACTTTCATATGTTTTTAAGCACAACGAGTTCAAGGCTTTATGTCTTCAATCAGTCGTTGTTGTAGGATGAAATTGGTGTATAAAAGCACAATGAAAAACAAGCACAAAGAAAAAAAACTTCATTCCTCCGTACAATGCGCACCAAGCTCCACAGGATCTCGGTGATGCCCACCGCTGTTTAATAAAGAGATTTGATTGGTCAGCAGGTGGAACTTTATCCATATTGATCTCTTATCTGGAACATATCTTGCTCCAGAGCAGGTTGCCATGGCAATCTACCCTGGTAAGAAGTGAACCACCGTCGTAGGACCAGAAACTCAGGGTTAATCCTGAAAGTTACCACAATAACCACAAATCCTGTTTCGTACAGACCCCAGGTCTGAACAGGCTCAGAGTCTCTGTGTTGCTTGTTGTCTTACTGTTAAGCCTGTTCCCCTGAATCCTTCTGTCTGGACTCTGTACCTGAACCTCCCTGCATTGCTGTACCTGACTGTAAGCCTGTATATGGCTTCACTGTGGCAATAAACCACTGAACTTATCCTGGATGGGTGCTGTATCTTTATTTGTCCCTTTGTCATGCTGCTTCATACACACCAGTGCAATACAAAAAGAATAATAATGTGCACACACGTCAGTCTGACATCCATGTAATACACTCACACATGCTTTACAAAACCTGGAATATTTTGTGATCATGACATCCTGGTGTCTTTTTAGCATTCCAGACATGAACCAACTTCCTCTGCATATGAGAGAGAAATAAATGAATCAATTCATCAAAATCAAATCTAATGTGTTACGTTTATGTACTGGACCTTTTGCGGTGAAAATGTCAACTTCAGAATAATTAATAATGAACTGTTCAGTTACTGCAGGTACTAAGAACTTCTGATGGCAGTTCACGTCACACTTTTAGTAGTGTGACAGCTCTAGTTTGCCATTTAATAATGTAAGTGCAAAATTTCCCTCAGAAATGAGAGGAAAATAAATGGGCTTTTTGAAGCGCAGAATTCCATTATATAAAAAGGGCTGAAAATCAGCAAGTCCCTCATGCTTGGCATTTCTGTCACAGATGCTCTTCTTTACATTCTGAGTGCATAAAAAGATGACAGTGTGTTTTTTTTTTTTGGACTTGTATGTTCTCACTTCAGGCTTCAGCTTCACATAATCAGAACAGTCTGTCATTTGGCGGTACGGCTGGGTGTCATGTCAGTTCAGCCTGGGGTCAACGTGGATATTAACTGTCTCAGACCTCATTCTGTTTTCATTGCTCAGCCACTCATAAAATGCAATATATGCACAGAACTGCCATGCTGCAATGCTGAGTTGTGTAACACCTGACCCCTGAAGATGATGTGGATGATGAGGATGTGGAAGAGCGACATGTATGTACATAAATCTGCTGGGCAAATTTGACCTCTGAAGGAGATGATGGAGTCGTGATCTTGCCGTGGGGCTTCAGTGTGTGCGTGTGGTATGTTCTGTATGTATGGGCTATACAGCATTGTAAACCGCAGGGATCAGAAGAGATCAAATGGTTAATTGACTGTTAAGCCTCCACACTGGAGATCAAAGACTTTTAAGTCTTATACGATCACAATCAGCACCTTCTTCATGCAAGCCGCAGAAAGATCCTCTCTGGCAAGGTCACCGCTGATAGAACTTTGGATTTGTTAGGATTTCTTGTGTTTATCTGTGTGGACCTGTGTGTGTCAGACCAGTGTCAGTGTTAATTTGTGTCAAACTAAACAGATATGGCACATAGATATTGGATTGCTGCATTGATATTAGAGACATACTTTTGTATTCCTCAGTTGTCATGGTGACTTACTTGATTTATTGGAAGAAAATTTAATAATTCATTAGTTTATTTGCATGCTTCATTATGTGTCATACCACTTTGTAACAAGGCACAGTAAAGCTTTATATTACAGGCCAAAAATTACAGTATAATTATTTTGTACATATGCAACATGAATTAAATATTTATTGTTAACCTGGTTGATACAAAGGAAGAAATACTGCAAATAAGTAGATGACAAATTTGGGGCCACTGCAGCTCAATAGAGCAGGTTGTCTACAGATTGCAGGACCAGCAGTTTGATCGCCTCTTAGCCACACATCGAAGTGTCCTTGGGTAAGATACTGTATCCTGTTTTGCACAGGGTCGCAGGGGGGCTGGAGCCTATCCCAGCTGACATTGGACGAAAGCCGGGGTACACCCTGGACAGGCTGCCATATCATTACAAGGAGATAGAGACAAACAACCATTCACGGTCACACCTACGGGCATTTTAGAGTCATCAGTTAACCTCACCTGCATGTCTTTGGACTGTGGGAGGAAGCTGGAGGACCTGGAGATAACCCATACAGAGCAGGGAGAACACGCAAACTCGGCACAGAAAGGCCCTGCCCCAGTCACAAACTGCCCAGCCCCCCCAAGTCAGCTGGGGGATTCTAACTCAGAATCCTCTTGCTGTGAGGCGAGACAGTACAAACCACTGCACCACCGTGTCACCCTGCGCAAGACAGTGCATCCTCAAATTGCCAGTCCCAAACCTGAACAAATGGGAGGGGTTTCGTCACTACGGGCATCTGCCATAAAAAGCCAAATAGCAGATTAGCTGCCTTTTTTTGTTCAACAAATCACCGTGAAAGTGATTCCAACAATATTTTTGGCCACGTTATGGTCATGGTGCCAACTCCACAATCCATTTACTACAATTTGTAAAACATATTTCTAGTTATTGTTTGTGGTGTGGATGGCCCTTTTGTCTTCAAGTCATTTCACGGTGATTATACCATGAAAAGAAACCAAAATAAGTGTGGCAATTTTCAAAAATTCTATCATTCAAACATAAAACATGAAATATTAACTTTCAATGTGCTCACACCTGAAATTAGCTGCAGAAATATTCCACCGTTCTTTAATAATACAAACGTCAGCCAAAATACCATTACTTACTATTATGTCACAGGTATGGAGGATGACTTTAAAGGGGAATTTCAACAATCGCTACTGGGGGATGTTACCAACCAAAGACAGCATGTAGGCAACAACTGTTTAAGTGAACCATAAAATAATTTATTTTCAACAAAAGTTAAAAGCAGATTTAAAGGAAAAAAAACGGTTAAAAGAGTCCAAGTCCCTCTGGAAGAATAAAATATTACTAAGTCTCAGTCTCTGGGTTAAAAGGGTCCATGCCTTATGGGCCTTATGCAGGTCCGCTCCCACCCACACACACACCTACATACACACACTATAGGCGCTCCAGTGCACGCCCCCTCGAGCACGCGCTGGAGCACGAGTGTTTTCATATGAATCGTGTTATCATCTGATGACAGGGAGCTAAAGATGGCAGAAAAGAAAGCTCTCGGGAGCACAAAACAGAAAACGGAAGAGGGAGAAAGATTTCGTAGGGATGAAAAAAAGCTTTTCAAAGTGGTTGAAAGACTGTAGGTAAGTTATGTCAGTGTATCAAGAGGAGGCTTGTAAATATTCAGAGTAAAACGACAGGTTACTGTTGTCTTGCAACTGTGTACTGATCAGTATTTACAATATAACAGATAATGACAAGAAAAATAAAGGAACTTGTTTGTGGTTATTTTGTTGTTCAGACAGTTATCTTTTTTTAAAACTAGATGGTGTATCATAAAACAGATAACTTATAGAACTTGGGAGTGATACACTTGAGTTTAAATGTCTTCACTCGGATATAACACTACAGCGCTGTTGTGATGTATCTGATAAGTCTGATCAGATGCAGCGTCCAATCAGTAACCGATATCCAATAAGGATATCATTTAAAATTAAAATTTCATGTTTTTTATATGTGGTTTGACTTGTGTATTTTTGAAACCTCCTTAACACAAAGTTCATGTCATTCAGGTGTGAGGATGGAGAGAAAGAAGAGAAGAAGAGAGAGAAAGAATCAGGACAGACAGGGGAAGGCGACAGGCTGGTCACAGCCATATGTAACTTTCAGTGTAACTCAGTGTCTTTGGGTCACTGTATGGACCAGCACTGCTCCTCATAACCCACAGTTCAAAGGTGGATTTAGCAAGTGAGACTTAACTGAAGGAGGGGTGAGGCACACATGGACTCCTCTGCTTTCCCACACAGCCTGCGGGCGCAGCGTGTGTGCTGAGCTCTGCCTCCCTCGCTGCCTCACACGTGACTCCTGCGGATGGCGGCTGTCCTCCCAACTGTTGCACTCTTTCGGACCGGGGCCGTAGGCTGGAGCTTCCTCTCAGTTCGGGTCTCTGTCGTGCACACCAGTGTCCTCCACGCCGCTATGCTCTGGCACCCCGCGCACCTGCCCTGCATCACCTCATTAGCTGCGTGGAGACAGGAAGAAGACATCCGCAGAAAGCCCAGTCCACCAATCGCAGCTCGCTCACCCACAGTGTCTTTCCAGGTAATTATAAGAAACCCCGCGAAGGTTAAGAGCGCTCCAACCTACGGATAGCGCCGCCACCAGGACCAACCACACATACATTCTGTCACACATACACACACCATCATCATCATCATCCCCTGACAATTATGTATGGTATATGTCAGGGAGAGTTATAAAGCTTTATTCTGAAGCTTCACACTTCAGCTCAGAGCCACAGAGAACAGATTTACTACTTACTGTTTACACTTTGACATCTGTTGTCAAGTTAGCCATATTCTGTTTTTGACATAATATTTATTATTGCAAAGATATGTACTGCACTGCCAATTTTTACTGGAACGAACAGGAAATCAGCATTCTACTTATTTCATTGAAAGCGGTACACAAGGAAATGCTTCACATTATAGCGTTACAGTGTAATGAGGAATTTTATCGCACATCTCACATGTACTGTCACCAAAACTAACATCTAGCTGGAATTACTGCATGCACGCAATCTAAAAGACAGTCGATTAAAACAGAGATAAAAAACAACATGGCATTTGTTTGTGATTGAGAGCTCATCACACTTTTCGTTATATTGTATGTTGTCTAATAAACATCGATAAAGTTCATAAGTGAAAGTAGGCTATAAGAATCTGTATAATTGTGTTTGATCTGATGACAAGATAGGACTTTTCCAGATTCTTCTCTAACATCACTATTGATCATCAGATGGATTTTACACTGAAAACAAAACTACATGTCTGTAGTATTTTATTACCATTTTAAAAGCATACACTATATAGCTACAACCATAAAGGTGTGTATGCTTTGTTCCCCAGCAACAATAACAATTAAAAATATATCAACTTTAAATATTACTATAAATAAAAATGTTTTACACTGTAATTCCCTGCAATACACATCACAATTAAGTAGATCCAAATTTTAAAATAAGTGGTGTCATAACTAGTTTCATTTGCAATATGAATATTGTTAACTCATGTTCCTGTTTTATTACCAAGTAAAAATATTAGATTACTCTGTGATTATTAAAAAGCCTACAAGGTCATTTAGTTTAATGTGCATCTTAACCACCAAGTTGTTATTGCTTTATTCCTTAACATAATTTGTTCTTCCATTGCACCTGCATATTTGTCACTGTAGGTAGTTTTTGATGCCACATATTACACTGTAATTTGCAGATTGAAATCTAAAGTGTTAGAGAACATTTTTGTATTCTGCTCCAAAATCTCTCTCAATCTTACCATCAGGTTAGCTTGAACTGTGTTCCAAGTGTAATTCAACAAACTCTTAGCTGCACAAATTGTGCTGCCTTTTATATGGGGTTACAAATCACACAGGATATCCAAGGCCCACCTACACAAACCCCTTAAGGAGGGTGGTCTTGGTCTGCTAATTTTCAAACATTACTACTGGGCAGCTAACTCCAGGGCTCTTATTTACTGGAGATGTGAAGGAGGAGAGACAGAAGGGAACCTTTCATGGCTACAGCTAGAAGTTCCAGTCCTGCCTTGGCAGACAGGTCGACCCAACAAAACTTTACCATAAAGAATTCCTTGCAAATATTAAATAAGGTAAAAGTGGCCTGCCAAAGTCTCAGTGTCTCACTACACACTCCCATTATGTCAAAATCACTTATTCAGGCCTGGCCAGTTGGATGGAGTGTTTGCAATCTGACGAAAGAGGGGCATCAGAACTTTCCTAGATTTGTATATCCATGGCCAATTTACCTCCTTTACTCAATTAAGTTTGAAATGTAATCTTCCAAACTCTTTTCCCCCCCCAATATTTTCAAGTCAGACACTATATTAAGGAAAAGTGCTCACTTTTTGAATGGACCCCCTCCACCCATCCCTTCCTTGAAAATCTCTTGCTCCCCCCAGGTTCCAAACAGCTGGTATCTAAATTTCTGAGTTGCTTTACCGCTTCCATTTCCTCAGATAGTATAAGGCAGGCTTGGGCAAGTGACCTGAAATCAGAGATATCAACAGAGTTCTGGGAAGATGCAATGTCACAGGTTCATTGTTGTTCTATTAACTCACCCTACAGGTTAATCCAATTCAAGGTGATGCACAGATCGCATTACTCTAAAACAAAACCGTATCTTCCCAACAGAATCTTCTGAATGTGATAAATGCCATTCTGCCGAAGGATCGCTTGCACATCTTTTCTGGTTTTGTCCTCCACTATATAACTTTTAGACTGCCATTTCTGAGTGCCTCTCAAAAGCCTATTCCAGAGAAATTCAGCCCAACCATGACCTTGCCATCTTTGAATGCTCTATGATATCATTCAAATGGAAAGACTGCATCTGTATAAACCCAATACACAGAACAGGTTGGAAAGGATTTGGAGACCTTTTTTGACACAGTGCCATATCACCAAACATTCGTAGGGGCTTAGACCTGCCTGGTTACCCAAGTGGGTGCGATATTTAATATGATACATTCACTTCTGTCATTCTACCTTGTTCCTGAGATATTACCTCGGTGAAAAGATCTCTCACCTAAACCTATATATCTGGCAGCCTTTTTTGTGTTTCTTTCTATTTTTCTTTTTTGTGTTATATTTTCTTTTTTTGTATTGTTCTCACATTCTGTTAAGTTATTTTGTTATTGTAAAGTTGAAAATAAAGTACTAAAAAAAGTGCAGTGGATCTCTAGAAGGTCACCCAGCCAATCTAACGGACTGTGATGGCCCAAGGAAGAGAGGAAGAGAGCTAAGCTAACTTAGACCAGAGAGATGCGCTGTCTTTGGCCCAATTTGATCAGCTCACATCCTCGAAACCCTCCACCAAGTAACCCCTGGTGGGAATAAATCATGAGTGAGGCAAATGCCGTGGTATCTGACACAGGTTTCATTGGAGGTAACTTTACTGCAGGTAGTAAGTGAATTAGCTGGACATGGTAAAAGTTTAATCCGTCCCTCACATATGTGTGCTTGTGTTTTACATTTCTAAAAAAGTACAAAAAAGATGCCACCCTCCAAACTCATGAGACACCAAGTATCGCTCCTCTTAGAGCCCCATGCTCACCGCTTCAACATGAAGAAAGATGCAAAGCTTGACGGGGCTGCGGTGCCTTGTGACAGTTGCTACTCTATGATTAGACAGTTGTTGTTTGGAAGAGGGGCTTAGTAAAGGGTCAGTTGTTCGTTCAGCTTGTAATTTAGTAGTTTCCATGTTCACATAATTTGACATCTCTCAATACATAATACAGGCATGTATTCGGGCATATACTGATAATAATTCCTGAAAACATAGGTTTGTGTGGAACAAATGGCTGGCACCCCCACCCACCTGGTCTGGTGGTTGTTGCTGGTCTCTACTCCTGCTTTAACTAACCTCATCTATCCACTGCTACAGAGACATTCACTGGCAGTATCTTCAGTGGAAGATCATCTCCAGTGTTAATGAAGGGAAACAGCTTGTCAGTGAAAGTGTGTGTGAAGGTGTATATGTGTGTATTAGTATCAGAATCAAAGAATGACAGCTTCCCTTTGTTCCAGTCCAGATTCACTCTGACTGTCTTGAGTTTCTCCTCCACCGGTAGGACAGTGGGTCGAGCTGGTAGCGACTATGCGGAGTATTCACCTTTACAGAACCGAATTCTCCACAGTCCAGACTGTATGAGTCCCTGTCTCCTGTCGACAGATTCTGCTAACACTCCCAGCGCCCAGCTCGTACTGTCTCCAACGTCAACGTCCCAGCTGTGAGTCCCTGACTGAAAGCACTTGGAGCCCAAGACACAAAAGAAATCATCCATCCTTTCTGTGTTTTCAGGAAGCTTCTGTCTCTTCCCACATCTCACACTGTTCAGATGTTCAGTCATGATAACATGTAGATCAGCAGTGTTTGGGTCCAGAATCACAGGAGTGTAGGAGACCATCTCCTTTATCTTGTCCCATATGTTGAAGGTCAGGTTGCCCAGGTGTTTGGCCACATCTAGCAGAGCTCCTGACACGGGATGTGGACCATCCTGCAGGCGGCGCTGCTCGATTCTTTCCACGACAGCCTTGTAGTTGTGCAGAAATGAGACATCTTCAGCTCTCAGCTCCTCCTCGATTGCTCTGACTGTCTGCAAGAGCTGCCGTCTCTCTGCTCAGAGCCTCGATCTTCTCCTTCATCAACTGACTCTTCTGCTCCTCTTCCTCCCACAAGGCAGCCAATCTGACCTCTTTTTCCTCATCTAGAAACTCCCGAAGCCTCTTGAACTCCTGTTTAATCTGCATCTCTGTGTGTCGTGCCTGGACACGAATGTGTTCTGCTGTTTGATCAAGCTTCAGTTTAGCTTTCTCAACAACCTCTAGTTTGTCCTGTGAGAGCTTCAGAGATCTCTGAAGCTCCTCTCTGTAATCCTGTGCAGCCTCACTGATGGGTCTAATGCTGTGGTTGGTGTGTATTTTTGAATCTCTGCATATGAGACACACCAGCTGCTGGTGGTTCAGACAGAAGAGTTTAAGTTTCTCAGAGTGAAGCCTGCAGAGAGCCTCTGAATCTCTCTTTTCTAAGTAGTCCTCACACAGATTCTTTAATACCAGATTTACAGGCGGTTCCTCCTTTGAAAATGTTCTCTTACAAAGTGGGCACTCACGTGTTTGTTTCTTCCTCCACCAGCTCTTCAGTCAGCCTTTACAGAAGCTTTGGCTACATGACAGGAGGACAGGTTTGTCAAAGATTTCACAGCAGACAGGACAGCAGAGATTCTTCTCAGACAGAGAAGCCATTTTTACTCTGAGCGAAGCTGAAAACAGAGCAGACAAAAGTACAGTCAGTCAGTCATGGCTCCACTCCCGCTTGTAGTAATTTCACTGAAATGTACTTCCATCCTACTTAAATGTACTTTGACTTTGTTTTTTTAAAAACTCACATTCGGTATGTGGTATGTCAGGAGGTTGAAGTTAGTGCTCTCAGTCTGCAGTTTTCTCTCCTGTAACTCCGGGAATGAATTTGGTGTGAGGGTGAATGTGTCTCTCTTTAGTCTTTTTCCTGGGTTGTCTCAGGTGAGTCAGGTGAGGAGTGGAGCTTTTATCAAACCTGCTCTGCTTGAATGCTGAAGCTTTACACAGTAACACAGAGGTGTGTTACATTCCAAAGTATTTATCCATCATTGCTCAGGGAGAAATGTGGATTAATAATATGCAGAGCTACAAAACTCATCCTGTATTTTGTTTGCTTGTTTATAGATACAGCAGAAACCAGTTAGTGATCACACTTAGTGATCAATAGTCAATAATCAATAATCCACTTACAGTGTTCATTTGGAGTCTTTTTATATAGTATTTTTTTAAATTTATTTTTTTCTTTACTCCCATGATACTTTGCTTTGTGGTAAACTGTCTGCTTCCAGCTGGCTACATGAGGCTGCTTCTGCATGCACACTGAAATCATGCTGGAAAACTAAGTCATCAAGTCATCAAAATTACTATAAATGCAGAATAAAAATTTTGCTGGTGGGTTAATTTTGCTTTTTAGTTGTTGGCGTAGCAGTAAACAACCTTAGCTTTGGCATAGCTAACTTAGCTTCAAGGTGCTAAAAGAATTTTTTCTCTTAGTGTCCACTCACACACTGGCTCTGGTGCTTGGGGGTTTCTGGCCGTAGTACGTGAAAGGGCTACTTAAACCACCCAACTGGCAAGTAATGTTTTTTGAGGGGGTTCACTTGTAGTGTGCTCCATCATTTAGAGCAGAGGAGCTTTTTATATCAAGTCCATATTGTTTCATGAAGTTTTATCGTCACTTACTGGACTGGGGGGGGCAGAACAAAACACTGGTTATAGAGTATAAAAAAATTATCAATTCAGTTACCAAACATTTAAATATCTGTACTATCTCCCAAACATCCTGCCCCTACATCCTTCTGAACACACTGGGGCTCTTGGCTCCATGTGTGGATTTATATCAATGAGTCATAGTTTCAAGTTAGTGCCAGGTCTGTGATCTCCTGAGGGAAAATCTCTCTCCCTCTCAGTTGAAGCTTTCAGAGATTGCCAGTATGTTTTAATCCATCCATAACTGTCACAATAATACTTAAGCTACAATTTCTATGACACAAATTAGACCACGTGTGGGGACTAAGGGTAGTTTCTTCCATTGTTAGATAGACTTTTGTGTCTGTGGTGTGCATCCTTTGAGCTGCCAAAAAGCAGGTTTTTGACCGGTGGACTTCCACTTTCGCGAGTGCAAAATAGATTAAAGAGACTTATTTTCATTAAAACTGCCCAATTTGGCAAACGCAAGATGTTCAGGTAGGTTTATGTTGATCACGTGTTTTCTTTCTGCAGTGTTGTGACAACTTTAATGTCCTTTTAACTTAAAGCTTAACTTCCTCAGTATAGCTAATTAGGGAACTTCAACAAAGAAAAATCTAAATCACAGATGTGCTGACAAATGGACCTTTTTAAACCTGGCACAAGAGACTTTTCCATAGGCACCTTGACCATGGTCTTAAAGGCCAAGATGCTCAAATATGCTGCACTGTTTTGGGGGAGGCTCAGAGGGATGCAAGAATACCAGGGAGGTTTTGCAGAGATACTGCGTGAGTGTATATGCAGGCAACCATCTGAGAGTCAGTCAGCCTTCAGAGGGCTGTTGACAAGCTGATGTTTCTGTGCCTTCCTGTATTTTGGAGTCTCAGATCTTTGGCTGGGTTTGTGACATCCATGATGGAGCTGCTAAAATCAGCCCTCACGATGCAAGGCTTAACTCCGCTGGGGCTCACAAGAGGCGGAAACTGTATCATGACAAGCATGTTTGTCATCTAATGCTTGTCCACTGACTTAAGACCAATATGATGTCTACCCTGGCAGCAGGACCTACTTTGTGTCAGTAGTGCTTCCTGTTTTGTTTAACTGTCTCTAATTGATGTTAATTCTGCAAGTAATTAAATTAAACTTGTCTGTTTGTGGGTGCTCTATGGAGATGGCGTCTGGTCCAGGTCCGTTGTGTCAATAGCTGAGGTGGAGATGAATATACATGCATTTATTTTGTCCCATCTTGATTACTGTAATTCCATTTTCACATGTCTTGGCAAAACATGTAACCATGTAACACCAATCTGCTTGGTTGTTCCTTGGTCCAGGCTCAAGACAAAAAGAGAGCTCCTTCACGTTGTAACTCATTCCCTTTGGCTTTGTGACCTGTGGACACTCTTAACATCTTTGAAAAGCAGTTCGAGACCCATCTGTTCAGACCTAGTCTTGCAGAATCTTCTTCTTCTTCTTCTACTTATTATTATTATCATCATCATCATCATCATCATCATCATCATCATTATTTTATAAATGACTTACTGATTTCTACAAACTTGATGGCTTATTAGAAAATAGGAAACTCATGGGAATTTTTCACAACCTGACATCCCAAAAGTGGTTGTCATCTTTAGTGTTATTAAATGATTTATTAACCATGAATAAATCCACTAATTAGAACTTATAAAACCCCTAAAAAGGGCATTTTCAAGAACTTTCTCAGAACCTCTATCTGGCATGATTCTGCTGATGTTGCAGGTTTTTCCAGTTTCTCTTCCAGTTGGAACAGGAGTGTAGTGTTGGCACAAAATGCATGTTAACACTGGACCTCTGTGAGTGCTGCAGCACATCTGTATGTGTGAGGGTAACTGATGTGTGAATGAATGTAGGTTCCAGTGCATTTGTAATCCAGAGGTCTGCCAGAAGTGCAGGAGTGAGAGGGAATTAGCATCTGTTAGTCCTCTGCCAACATCCAACGCAGTAATAACCGTCTTCCTCATGCATAATTACCCCCACACACATTTCATGAGGCTGATTCTTCTTCATGAGATCGCCTCAGTCGTTTCCGCGGCTCCCTCCTAAAGCCTGATTTAGCAGCAGATTACAGAGTTGGATTAACACAGCCAAGCGTTAGGCATTGCTTTCAAAAGCAGACCCCAGGTCAGTGCAGAACTGTTTCCCCTGAAGAATCAGGTTTGGCTTCAGTAAGGCAACACTAAGCTCTGCTGTGGGATGAATTACAATGGGCACATTGTGAATGATTTTTAAACTGTTGTTAATCAGTTTCTTCACATGCATGACGTCCTTTTCAAGTTTTAAGTCATTTCCATAATTTAAATTTGGTATAGCAGATACAAAATTCACTCTTTTTTGTTATGATTGGTCATGCACTCAATATCTGGGACAATCTGCAATACAGAGGTAGATGAGGGAAGTAATGAAGTACATACCTTGGTACTGTATCTGTACCTTCTACTCCTTAAATATTCAAAACAAGCTAAGCTTATTACTTTAGTTTTAATGCATTTGAGCTAAATTATTGATTATTTCTATTTGGCATCATTGCACACCACCGCCCCAACATCAAGATGGATTTAAACCTAAATAGATGGGATAATAACACATGATGATTCTTTGGTGCATATCAGGCACACGACAAAAAAGTTGTCTCAAGATAAAACAGACAACAGCTACTTTTTACCTTTGTACTTTGAGTACATTTCAGACCCTGAACTTTTTCACTTTTACCTGAGTACTTCTACTTTTTAAACAAGTATCTGTACTTGAGTACTACTTAGAGTAAAGAATGTCTGTACTTTTGCCACCTCTGCACAGAAGTCTGTTGATTATCAAGAAAGCATTGACAGAAAGTTGGTGTAGAGCGGAGTTAGTGTGTTTTGACTGGTCTGTCACATAATGCTGCAAGTGTGGTTGTCTGCAAGCCCGAATTCTGCAAGGAGAGGCTCTTTCCACTGCTTGTATGTATGTCTGTCTAGACATTTGCACAGATGCTAGACACAGAAAGAGGAAAGACGAAGACATAACTAAAGATGATGCAAAGATAAGGAAAGACTTATTGAGGAAAGGGCTCACTACCACCAACTTTCTTGTACACTGCATCCCTGAAGATGGGGCAGTCCCCCTCCTCTGGAAGGTGAACACCATCGTGAGATTTCCATGCCCATACACACTGAGGTCCCTGCAAGAGTTCTTTGGCATGGTGAATTTTTACCACCCCGGGCCCTGTATGAAACTTTGAAAGGCCTCTACCTCGCCATTCGTCACTTTCATTTCCTGCTGGAGACAGACAAAATGTTGGTGTGGAGCAGAATTACAATCTGTTTTGATTGTCCTGTCAAATAATGAAGCAAGCATGGCTGTCTGCTGGCCCGAATCCCGCAAGTAGAGTATGTTTCCACTGCTTACAGTTAGCATGCCTCTCTGTCTAGACATTTAAAGAGATGCTGGGAGATTCTCGATAGCCTTTCATGTCAGGTTGACAGGGGTAACTGCTGTTTTTCTCGCCTGTTCCTAGCATGAATCCTGAATTCAAGCTGAACGGAGGGCTCACTTAATTCAAAGCCAGAAACAGAAAAAGGGAAAACAAAGACATAACTGAAGAGGATGCAAAGATAAGGAAAGACTTACCTAAGAAAGAAAGAAAGAAAAGAAAACAGGCAAAGATGAAGAGGTTGTTTAGTATGCTCCTCTCGTGCTTTGTATATGTCCCTGCTTTTTTTATCAGATGAGAAAATGTCTTAGTGCCTAAATTTCTCTCTCTGTCTCTCTCTTTCCCTCTCTCCATTTCTTCTCTGTCAGTTTCAAAAGCTTTTCTTTCTTCCTATCTCCAGATCTTCATTCTTCTCCATTTTATCCCTTTCTGCGTCTGTCTTTAATTCTTCAGGCAGTCAAAGCAGAGCAGACAGCATGCACAGAGAACAAAACAGAGCATACTGTCAGTGAAACTGAGCCTCAGCATTTCACTTCTTGTCTGTCTCATTTTCTTTCCTCTCCCTTCCTGTTTCTTTTTCTAATCAAGTGGCCCACCTGCCTTTTGGGTTCTTTTTGGAGGGGTGCCTCACTGCAGGGGCTTTAAATTTATTCTCCTCTCCTCTCCTCTCCTCTTCTCCTCTCCTCTCCTCTCCTCTTCTCCTCTCCTCTCCTCTCCTCTCCTCTCCTCTCCTCTCCTCTCCTCCCCAGAGGATCCTCTGCAGTGTTGAGGGGTGATATATCATTCCCCTGGGCATTCAGGGAGGCAGGTAGCCTGTTAAGGCTGTACGTTCTCTGGGCTGTTGATATACTGATAGCCTGAGGAGATTTTTTGCTGCTATTTAGGTGTTGCTCTCCTCTGTGGATGTTTGGTTGCGTGTGCAGCAAAGCTGTATATGTATGTGTATGCACATAGCAGGCAATAGCTGGCAATCTGAAAATGCCTATTAGCATACAGATGACTTACAAGAATGCATTTGTACACAGTAAACATGCAACATATGCAAAGTACAAATAGGCAACATGCATACTCTGCTTGTCTACATCCTCCTTTTCTCTACTTTTGTGTATCTCGCACACATAAACACACAGACATATTCTTTTACTTCTATCTTTGTCAGGACGTTGCTGACATAATGCATTCCCCAGCACCTTACCCTAGCTCTACCAATCCCAGCTAAGTCCCAAACCCCAACCTTCACCTCAAGGATGGTTGGGGCAATAAATATGTCCACAAATAGGGTTACTTCTTCTCATCACTACAAAGTCTGCTTCAGCTATGGTCTCAACTAGGGATGTCCCGATACCACTTTTTTGCCGACCAAGTACTAGTACGAGTACTGACATTTGAGTACTTGCCGATACGAGTAATTAATAATACCATAACAACAAATTTAAATAATGATTTTTTATTTTTTCATGCTTTTACTGAAATAAAGGATCTGAGTATTTTTTCCATCACAGCAGGTCAGTGATCAGAGTTTCAGTGACTCTCTGTGGCTCAGTGAATACACTGTTTTATTTATGGCGGCTTGTCACATTAAAACATCTGAACCACAACATCTTAGAGCAGCACACCGCTTTCAATCGTATCTAGAAGGGAACCCTTTATTTACAAAATTCTCGCGGGATTCGTTTCCTTTGTTTTCTGATAAAATAATCAAACTTGCGTGATCTTTCGCATGTCTAGGGTTCCCTTCTAGATACGATCCTCTCTGTCTCTCTGTCAAACTAATGACAGCAGACTGTCTGTGAACAGCATGTTACTCTGCACTGCTTCACACACACACACACACACACTTGTGCGGACACATTTTGACATTTTTATTTTTTTTTAATCAGTCCGAGATGACGACGGCATCCGCAATTGATTAGTGATCAATCTGTCCTCCTCCCCTCCCTCACCTGTTCGCTCTGCTGTGAGAAGGTCTGACAGTTTCTGACAGAGAAACATAGTCTCCTGTTTAATATATAGAATTACTTATACAGTTGTGTAATCCTGTAAGTGCACCTGGTTGGCGCTGATGTCATTCAGCATCACGTTAGTTTTGATAATTAACAACCGCCTCCCCCACACGCAGCTCTCTGCGGTGAGACAGACAGGGTAAGAGAAACACACTGACCTCTGTGTGTGCGTACTGCATGGAGAAGCTGTAACAGGCGCTGTGACAGACGCTGCTGCCCTGTCATAATAAATTACATCAGAACTTAAACGTCGGGACTTATTAATACTCTGGTCTTGAATAATGTAACCGTTTAATACCGAATTTCAGTACCCACACCTATGTACGAAACACAGTGCGCTAAAAATCCCAGGTTCGTATAGGGCGGCATCTGGGTCCGGACCCGGACCGCGGTCCGCCTGTTAGTTCCTGTTAGCTTACATTATTTTCTCCTCCAAACGCACACCGCGTCCACTTGCTCAAGCTCTTGCAACCGCACCGCCTCTTCCTGGTACTGGCTGACGTATAGTAGGTATCGGGTGCTGTCATGAGCGAGTATTTGACGAGTACGAGTACAGCAAAATAGGCCAGTATCGGTGCGAGTACCGATGCTGGTATCAGTATCGGGACATCCCTAGTCTCAACCACCCCACCTTGTTGTCCTTCTGTGTTGTCTGCCTGTTCTTACTTGTTGTCACAATGTTTCAAGCAACAGCGACCAAGAGTGTCCTCATAAGCAGAGTACAAATTTTCACTCTCCGGCCTGAGCCAAGAGGAGTGGGAGGAACACCATGCTGCTGCCAGAGGAGCACTGACTAAGATTACAGCATGCATGGGACTAACTTACAAAATAATAGATTTGTATATATTTCTCACTTTCCCTCTGATGGTGCAAATAACTCATTAGTAAACATTTTGGCCGTAAAAAGAGCCCCATGGCTATAGTTACTGAGGAGGATGGGGCATGTAATCTTTTAAAACTTGAAAACACATTGTTTCGCATCTATGATTCGCAAAGGTGCTTTGTCACACTACTGAATCTCACTAACACTGACTAGACATTGGCAGACAACAATGGTTATATTTTAATTATAATTATATTATTATATTATTATTTAATTATATATATATTAATTGTTTGATGAAAATTAGTGCTAGTCCCTGGATATTGTTAGGGGCATGTCCCTACCGTCCCTACCCAACTGTACACCCTTGGCTTACCTTAACCCAAACCCAATTGTAACATAACCCTTAAAACCAAGTCTTAACCCTCAAACAGCACTTGGAAGAAGTGAGGACCAGCCAAATACACAGACACAAATACACAAATTCTTGTATATCTATCTCTGTAAGGACCCTCATTGACACAATTCATTCCCAAGCTCCTTATAGGGTAAGGACCCATCACAGCTACGTGCCTCACCCTAACACTAAACCTTTGAAAAATAAGGACTGCCCCCCCCCCTTTCCAAAAACTGTCCACACACACACACACACACACACACACACACACACACACCTCTCTCTTCACACACATGTATGTG
>JAJHUR010115485.1:469-12867 GCA_027495735.1 Lutjanus campechanus | reverse complement strand
GACAAGCTTTTGTCTCAGGGTGTTGCTTGGCTTGAAATGCACAGGAATGTGATGTTTGTTAAAAATCCTCCTGAGTTTTTCCAAAATGTCTGCAACGTAAGGAATAACAATGTTTTTCCTTTTGATGTTGTTTTCCTCTCTTTCAGACCTGTTTCTTTTGCTGGTTTTGACAAAGGCCCAGTTTGGGTATCCACAGGTTTTGAGGGATGCCCTGATGTGTTTCTGTTCCTTATACTTACCTTCAGTACTGGTTGGAATGTTTGGAATGAATGTCAACATATGTTTGGTTTTGATCCTTGTGCATGTTTCAGTATTAACCTGAGGAATCATAGTTGTTGACAGGGTAACTGCTCATCAACATCAACCATGATAAAGAAACAGTTTAGAAGATAAAGAGGCAAAATTGAAAATGAAATCAGACCTGAAAAAATCATATCAAAGCCAACTGCTGCATTCACTTGTCACTTATGAGTAAACATCTTAGATGTCTGCAAGATCTAACGTGTGTGTGTGTGTGTGTGTGTGTGTGTGTGTGTGTGTGTGTGTGTGTGTGCGTGTGTTGCAAAGCGAGAGCCCTCTGGCCAAATGAAATATCAGTGTTATCCTTAAGTGAGTTTCTCAGCTGCTCTACATCAAAGCTCACTTCAAAGAGACTGAAGAGTGTGTGAACATTGTTCTGAAGGCTGCCCACCTGCAGTCAACACTCACACACACACACTGATCGTGGTAGGAATAAAGGCATCCAAACATACTGTGATTCAAACTCACAAAATATACACAAATCTCACACATAAAGCATCTTTTGGAAATGTTTGATAGGCTGCTAAATTCTGTAACAAGCAATTTACATTGTGTTGAGTGTGTGTGTGTGTGTGTGTGTGTGTGTGTGTGTGTGTGTGTGTGTGTGTAAAGGAATCTGGATTTATTCTTTTGACCTGATGACCCCTGACACTGTTCCATCCTGTGGCCCTCTGTTCTGCCATGTTCCTCTTTAGAAGTTGGAAAAAGTTCTCTCCTCCTCCCACTCCACCGTTATTACCAATCATTAACAATAATTGGTGAGACTGATAAGAATGGATTCAAGTTGTGAAATAAAGGTTAACAAACTCTTGTTGGTTTATTTCCATTATATAAATCATATTCATTTAACTTTGTTTCGTTCTTTATTTCTCCCCTGGCCATCCACCCCTGAATCCTGGAGGGAGCTGAGGTGGGACGAGCAGGGAGCAACTCTCATAACTGAATGCGCCTGTCAATCAAACGCTGTTGAAGCCGTATATAATATCTCCTTAATGCCACACAATTCCTCAAACTACCGTATAGATAAACATTAGAAGCAGTGATGGATAGAATTCAAATCAGTTTGAGATTTGTGCTGGAGCCAGTCTTTAGTATCTAATATAGAGTGGACTTTATTTTTCAGTCAAGGTGGCTTTCGCTTCCTTAAAGCTGAAAAATGAGGGTAATGGGATAACCTTGAAGGTTCAAATCCCAGAATTAGGATGGCAAATGCAAGCTGAACAGTGTGTCTTGCACCAATAATGGCAGGTCTAATATGAGCCATATGTTCTGGGGGCTTTGTGTTGACCTGTTTGGACAGTGACACGGTTGAGTATCAGCTTCATGTAGAGGATCAGGATGTGGATCTACAACTTCACACAGACGTGGTGTCACGTGTCTTCCTTGTGCTACAGGTTGAGAATTTAAATTGAAAAATAAACTTGTATTTTTAATAGTGAAGTGGAAGATATGGCTGTACATCAGTTTTGTAATGAAATGCAAAGGTGAACAGTACATAAGTACATTTACTGAAAGGGGCCATTTTGCAAAACAGTACTTTTACTTTTGATACTTTTAGAAACTTTAAGCTAATACTTCAGTACTTCAAAATATTGACTGGAGAACAAGGGGGGAATTTCACAGTGGCCATGACGGCCATGGCATCCTATGATGTTGAACATCGCAGTGCTCTGTGCGAGCCATCTGCTGCACTCAGCAGCAGCCTGTGAATGCGAACGAAATCTGTAACCTGTTTCAGCTCAATATCATGACTTTGAAAACACCAAATGACTTGTTTTAATGTATTTTGTTAGATTAAAACATGTAGAACTGTAAAATAACACTTCCACGAGGCTGTTCAGTCAGACAGTAACAGATCATAGGCTGAACTTGACATTTCATCCTCCTGTGCAGCCACAGCAAAGGTCAAGTTGCACGCAGCCTGCACAGTTTATTTAATGTTCATAATAATTTTGATTAATATTGAAATGGGGGTCTTCTTCCTCAATAATAATTATTAATACCAGCAGAAAATACACTAAAGTGGTCAGGTTGGGAACCTACATACATCGGGACAGAGCGCCTCTGTTTCCAGGATAGAAAATGTAATGTAAAATATTAATCCCTACGCCCCCAAAAGGCTATTTATGGGCTCTGTCAAACTATGAAGTATGAAATTGTGAACAAAGTTGGGATCAACACCTGGAGCAAAGCATGTTATAGCTATAAATGTAATCATTGATTGTCGTATACTGAGCACTACTGAAAACAACATGCAGAATACGTTGTATACTGCTGTCATACGCAGTAAGCAGTATGCAGTATGCAGTATGCAGTAAGCAGTATTTGGTTTCGAATACAGCCCAAGTTTCATGAGTGGGCCATATTTCGTTATATTTTTAGAATTTGCTGCGGGCCATTTAAAAATGTCATGGCCGTGGGCCCAATTTGGACACCTCTGGCTTAGTGTGGTTTTTTTTTGGCTTTTTTTTGCTGCCGCAGCGCGGTGGACATTTGACCGGCGCTTTAGACCGGCAAATTTTAGACTGACCGGCCGGTCGCAGGTCATGGCCAATCACATGAAAACCACCCCGATTCCAAGCATTGCTGATTAATTGGTGCAAGTCTACTTAAAATCATTTCTTTGTTCGATGGCCTTGCTGCCCTGGCATTTGGCCTTTGTGCCTTTGAACTTGTGATGTATTTTCATACTGCTTGCATATGAATACGAATCATCAGGGATGACCCCCCTAAATGATTTACTTGATCTATAGTTGAGTTTGCCAGCTTAGTCTTTGTACTGGTCATCCCCTATAAGACATGTAACCTTTACTGGAAAGGTAAAGATTTAGAATCCAAAATCTGTTGTCTCACTGTTGTCAATAGGTCAGAAAAGTGCATAAGTGCCACACTGTCTGAAAAACTGTTGGACATATTTGGTCTATACTGGACTGACTGTTTACCCAGATGCTTTAAAGAGGCCAGGAGTCAAGCACTGAGCCCTGCACTGTTTATTTTTCATAAATGTCTGACCAGTGCAGATGGATGGATGAGAACATGTTGAAGAACCAAGGCGGTTCACATCGTGTCTGAGTACTTCTATTTTCATTCAGATTAGATGAGGTAGGGTTGGGGCTGTCAGAGTTATGAGTTGCAGTTGTTGTACTTGTAGGTTTTCAGTGTTTTTTTCCAGTTTTAATGTGTGTAAGCAGCACAGACAGGGATTTTAGTGTGAAACTCAACCCAGTGTTAAAACGCTTCCCTGAGAGCTGTTTATACCAGACTGATTTAACCAGCGCAGACTGGGGCTCTTACTGGGAGAGAGAACAGCAGAGGGTGAAGGCAAAGAGTAAATAAAACACTGTGGCACATCTCTTTTCCTTTTTAACAAACTTTCCAGGAATAGGGTGGTAGCTTAGTTCTGTGGAAAAGGAAATACCCACCAGATTTATGTTTACTTTCAGAGAACAATTTGGGGTTTTATTCATGATTGACCCTGACGACATTTAACTCCAATTTAGATTTTCCTTTGAAGATATCAAAGTAGAAAACAATAAGACAAGTAAATCAAAGTTTTGGGAAGTTCATGTATTCTATGATTGTCCATCAAAATGTATTTTGTCACAGATCTGGACCCAGATGCCGAAAAAAACTCTGCAAATCAGGCAACACAATCTACTAAATAAGAAATGTCGTGGATTGTGCAGTCATGGCAGAGTAATGCGCTCTGAGTGCTTTCTAATTTAGCTGCAGAAGTGCTTCAAGGAAAATGATACAATATTCTTTGAAAGTCATTTAAACTGAACATAAACAACTGAGAAAGAGCCAAGGAGCACCTGGAAAATATTTTCAGATACAGACACAAAAGAGCCGGGATATAGATATTAGTGATAGAAAGAAAGCTTGTGTGTGTGTGTGTGTGTGTGTGTGTGGAGCGGGTGTTCAACAACTATAAACCCAAAATTCTGTCGTGTTTGCACCTGCTGTTATGTGTTTTGGTCTCAGTCATATAAAATTGCAGCTGTAAATGCACACAAGACCAATCTAGGATTATAATCAAATCAATCTAACTGGCTGTAGAAGTGACTGTGGACTAGTTTAGTCCTTGTTAACACTAAATCATACCACCATCTGGGTGAATACTCTTTGCTGATTGGCCGGCATTCCCAAACACTCGGCTTTGACCCATAGGTGGGTTACAAGAGCTTTTATTTGGATCATCAAGCAAATAAAAGATTATGGAAAAAATTCAGCAAATTTAAGATTTATATCTGCAGTTCACCGTTAATAAAGTATTTAAAATGTATATATTATACATGTGTGTATGTATTTGGTCTCATTTACGAACTAGGCTAAAAACGTCTTGTGTTGGTTTCCTGATGAGGGGAAACAAAAAACAGTGAGATGGCCTGTTAATACTAGAGTTGCAACCATCATTCAATTATTAATTAAGTATTAAATTAATCGCCAACTATTTTGATAATCGATAATCGGTTTGAGTAAAGTTTTAAGAATAAAAGTCCAAATTCTCTGATTTCAGCTTCTTAAATGTGAATATTTTCTGGTGTCTTCACTCCTCTCTGACTGTAAACTGAATATCTTTGAGTTGTGGACAAAACAAGACATTTTCGGATGTTTTATGGACCAAACAACTAATTGATTAGTGTAAAAATGATCACCAGATTGATCTCTAGTTGAAAAAGTGGATTACCTGGACGTACGTATTTTGATTTGGGTCACAATGGTTTGTCATTTTTAAAAAGTGAATCTCCAGAAAATGGTTTGGGAAACACTGGTTTAATGCACACATAGTTCAGCTCAAGTTAAATCACCCTTCAAAATTCATCCACTATCTAACTTGTAACCATAGCAACATTAAAGAGCACAGCTGTCAGAGCTCACGCCGCTTCCTGACTGGAGGCGATGCGAGCGAGTGAACAGCGGATTGCTTCAGTTTTCCCAAATGAGGACGTCCTAACCTGCTCCGTGCACCAGCGAACAGTCCGAGCGACGTGTCGCTTGCTTGAAAAATAGCCCACCCTGGTTCTATCTCAGCCAAGTTTCACACCCAATGTTTTATCTGGTTAAAATCAATGTGACATCCTTGACATTTCAGTTCATCCCCTCATCAAAGCAGTTGAAAGGGAGGACAAGATTATCATGGTTGAAAAACAATTCTACAACTACAGAACAAGGCTGGTTTAAGACGATGAGTTATAAATAAATAACTCAGACACCTAATTTACTCATCTACAGGGGGAGGAATCTCAGTGGCACCACTGCAACATCACTTATATATGTGGACAGTTGTTCACTCACATCGCTTCTAGTTAGGAAGCAGTGTTACTCGTTATCAACTGCGGAAAGCCAGCTGAGTTTGGGACTACAATTATTCCTTGTCATGACAACTATAAGCTCTTGCTTCATAACGTTCGATTTTGAATGCAAAACATTCACCCAAAAATCTGCAAATGCTTTTATTTCATATTGTTGGCAAATGACCATGGTATCAGCAGGATAATCAACTTGTAGGCGTGCATTAAATCAGTCATTCCCAAAGACTGGCTCATGAGCAACAGGTGGGTCACAGGAGATTTTATTAAAAGACTATGGAAGAAATTCTTCTACATTTTAGATTTATATCAGCAGTACATCTTTTATAAAGCATTTCAGATCTGTGTATTGTTTTACTGATGAGAGGAGGAAGCAAGGGCCTGTTAATTCCACCTAAATGTTCCACTTTATTTCATCTCATTTATAAAGTAGGCTAAAATGTCCTGTACTTTTGAGTTCTGAGCTCAACTCAAACTCTGAATTATCTCAACAAAACATTATTAGTTGGGAAAACTGAAACTTTTTTAAAACTTACTTTTCTTCTTCAGACATTGAAGTAAGTAATTGTGAGTTATCTCAACTTTTTTTAAAAAGTTTATTTTCTTAATGACAGGAAATAAAAAGCTTGAGATGCATGTATTTTTACTCATAAAGTACTTAATGTGTATATGCATGTGTCAAGATAACAGATGGTGATGTGGAAACAATGGTCAGGAATGTTCATTAATGCACAAATTAACCCCTGAGATTAAGAAGGCCTTTTGTGAACCGGGTCATGATGGTTTGGGAAACACTGCGTTTTAACAGTTTGAAGTCACTTCGCGGAGACGACCACTCACCTCCATATCACTCTTTCAAACTGTTTAACACACGCCTACAAGATTACTGACTGATTATCCCCTACATGTAAATCAACAAGGAATGCTACTGGAAATATTTACATAAACGTACTTATACTGTATCCGTCCAGCACAGCAGGCAGAAGGCAGCACAGTGATGTGATACCAAAAACAGATGGTCAGGCTACTGTAGATGTGGGTCAAGGTGATGTCTTTATTGTCAATTATAACGACATAAATATGACAAAAAGAAAGTGTATGAAAATCTGATTAAGTGAAAGAAAAAGTCTTCAGTGTATGCATCAGAAATGCTGAATGATTTGGTAACAACATATGATATAATACATATAGTAAGACATAAAGAAACAAAGTGATGTCAAGCTTATAGTAAATATCTCTTTTCTTTCAGTATTTACACTGTGGACCATTATGAATTTACCCCTAAAATAAAATAAAATATATTGAGAGGAGTGGTCAGTAAATCAACTTGCATTCTCACTTTCTTGACATTGTAATCAGGTCTTTATTACAGGACAGCAGATGATTGATAAAATAATTAACTTGAAATAAAGCAAATAAAGCATGACTCTGTAGGTTTGTGATTGTGCGGTTGAAAATTGTTTGCCCTTCCGCTCCTCCTGATCAGCTGTGCACCTGTCCTAAATCAATGATCACACCACGGCCACATACCACGTCACAATTAGCCCAGATCATCATATTTATCACTATAAGAACAACAAACACAATAGCAAGCAATGAGAACCTCACCACAGGATATCCCAATATGATGAGCAGAGTTAACGATAGAAAATGCATGATGTGTCAACTCAATCATGAATCTAAGGCAGCCTTGCAAAATAGCTTCAACGTATATTTTAGTAGCAATGTATCCTGGTCACAGAGATAAACAAGAAGTGGCTGTTCTGGATCTTTCAGTTGTATCACAAAGTTTTCTCTTGTTGCAGAGTTTTATGCTTTCATTTCCAATTTTCGGAGAACTTTAGCGACTTCTCATTTATGTTTGAAATTTACGTCATGCTGCAAACACTGATTGTTACGTCACAGCCACAACAGCACCGATCACAGTCACACACATTCAGACACATGCTTGCATGAAGTCGGAGTTGGCGGCATATTCTAAGAGAAGACAGACAATTTAACAAAGAGATGGAGCAGCTGAGCAGCTGACGGAGTTGCCAAACAACAGTAAACTTTCTAGCTCTTCATGCTAATGTTAGCGAGCAGCAGACTGCTGTTCACAGACGGACAGTTAAAATCTGTTCAAATCTAGTTCTGGATGAAGAATAAACAACCTGTGTTGATTAGTCTCCTCAAACTTTTTGTCATCCAGACTGTTTAACTTCTGCTTCTGCTTTTCTCAGTACAAAGTTTTACTAGAGCAAACTGCTGCACCACGTCCGTCTGGGGTCTGTTTACAGCTTCTTCCACCTGAAATCATGTGAAATGTTTTTTTTTGGAGAAAATGTAAAAGTTATTTAATAATCAGTGTTTTATTATAAAGATCCAATTTAATTTGACAAGAAAAACTGCAAAAATGTTTGTGAATGCTGTCAATTATAGCTCTTCGACTGAAAATCGGAATGGGCCAAAATCACAGTCAGCAGGTTAGACTCTTACTAGATTGGAATCAGCCAAGAAAATTGGAATCGGTGCATCTCTAGGTAAGAATATTCAGAAACTAAGATGTTCTTGTCACTTTCAATATTTACATCTGACACTGTCTCTCTACAAGGCACATATATCCAGTCTAAACACACACATGGATGCTAATGTGACTAATTGAAGGCTGCAAAAACTTTAAAGCACACTTCCCCCTGCACTAACTTTTTGTCTTATTTAGACACATTGAACCACCACCTAATTTGTACATGTTAAATAATTAAAAGAATCTTTAAATTGTAGTGAAGGTGCTGCAGTGCAGGATTATAAGTCAGTCAGCTCTCCTGCAGATAAAAACGTAAATCTTCAGGAGGCTCAGCGGTGGGGATGAGATGTAGCTGAGTGATAGAATCGCTGTGGGAGCCACTGCAGAGTAAACACACCACAAGTGGTGGAGTAGAGAGAGAGAGAGAGAGAGAGAGAGAGAGAGAGAGTGTGTGTGTGTGGATTTGTATGAGTGTGGTCCGTACTCACATAAAAAGGATTTATTGTATTTTTTCTGCATGAAGATTTGCACTTCTCTTAACCTGAGGAACATGTTGATAAGTGGGCCGTTTTTGTCTTATGAGAGTGTGAACTTTACAGCATGTGGTTGTCTCAGTTTGTTAGGCCTACATGTGTGTCTGTACGCATGTTTCAGTTGTGTTCTGATGCATCGACTGTGTTTATCATGTTGTTGACAGCGGTGAGTTTATTAACCAGTCTTTTGTTGAAGCTGCAGCTGGTGGGCTGGTGATAAGCAGCTCTGAGGAGACGCTGTAAAGTTTAGATCTCTCAGCTGATCTCAGATATGTTCCTCTAAACAAAAACACTTGTGCTGCAGCAGGCGTTGCTGTATGATGACCCTGTTCTCTTCTCAACCTGCCATAATAACTTCTCTCTAATGATGCATTAATTAGTTTATTGGGACACCAAACTCTCACATTTTTTAGCCAGTTCCCACACTTTTCCAAACAATCTTTTTTTCAAATAATTTCCTCTATAGCTACTTTTCCAGCAAGTGCAACAAATGATGTAGAACTAAACACAAGTTAAACACACTAAAAACAAAGTGCGACTTAGCCTGATTGGAATATTATTCTTTTTGTATGTATTTTGTCAAAGTATTGGAGACATTAATATTTCAAAGCAATATTCCACCCCAGAACGATAATCCACTCAGTATGTACTCACCACTATGCTGATGTGATGATGGGTGAAGATCTTCAGTTCACAAAACAATCCTGGAGTTTCTGCAGAAAACATGGTTGCAGCCAATGGCAGTGAATGGAGACCAACGATAAAATGTAAAAAAAAATAACACAAAACAAACACAAAATGTCTCCATCCTGCTCATGTGGTGTAATCCAAGTGTCCGTGAGCCGCAACATTAAAATTTAACTACAAAAGACGCCATTTACACCATGTTTTTAGCAGAAATGTCAACTGTAGCCTCCCAGGTAGCATGTAAACATGGTGTCGATGTATCGCGAGACTTCGTATATCTTTAAAGGATGCATGTGTGAAAATATCTCTTCTGCATCTGGCTCGAGTGTGAGAGGCTTTTTTATTTATTTATTTATTATTTTCTTATTCTGCTTTAGAACCACCAGGGCTCTTGAATCTTTAGAAGAATTTTCAAATGAGTAGATTTTAATATCAACAGTCTGTGGTTATCCGCTGAAAATAGACCCTTGACTTTTCCAAACAGCTCCTCTTGTGGTTGGAGCTAAAGTACATCAGCAGGTAGAGGAGCAGTTCAAAGTCTGCCTCTCTCTACTGTCAGTGTCTGATGAGAGATGTTAAATAAAGATTAAAATTTAGACTATAATGAATGTGTAATTTATCATTCATTATAGACATGCTGTAATTTAATATCAGTAACTTAATTTTATGAAAGCTTAATCAGGAACAGCAGTTTATGAGTAGATAATACTACCTGGCAGACGTTCTTCGCTGCCTGGGGAATGTTAGCTTATGGAGTTTTACGCATTTTAATTCACTGCTGCTGTTCCTGATGCAATAAATGTCATTTCTGTGCACTCTGATGAATGACTTTGATTATTTCAATTTCTGCAAGGTGACAGATACTAACCCACACCAACCATCAGCTCCCCAGGTGAACATTAAGACTCAGATGAAGTAAAATCAACTTTTAATTAGGAAGTTTACAGTTTTGCTGAAGCCTAATCGGGTTTCAGTCCAGGGAGGATAAACGCGGACAAAAAAATCTCACAGTAGCCCAAACAGCCACCGCAGCCTTTTCCTTCCTGTTGAAAACAGCTAAATGGACATATTATAACCATCTGCTCCTGATGCACCATCAGGATATAAATGTGTGTGTAGGTGTAGGTGACTGCAAGGCTTTGTTAAACCACTTTGTTCTCAGGAAAAAATAGTATAAATGTGACCCATCCAGTGAAACTACCACTTACCAGACGTGAAATAGCTGAAAATGGAAAGAAAAGTCGAGTATTCATTATTTCATTCAGTTATTTCAGTTCTGTACAATCTAAGACTGCTACAGATGTATTTAAAGCCAAACCTTTATTGTCACAGCTTACATAATGTTTAAAGTTCAACCCAAAATCAAAAATACATATGTTTCATCTGGCCTGTGTCTGATGTCTGCCTTTTCTTCAGTATAAAGGCTCTAACTGGCACTTGACTTGTGGTGCTCAAAGTGCCAAAAAAAAAACATTTGAATAAACTCTTTGCAAAAATCATGACCAGGTTACTCAAGATAATCCACAGGCCTTGTTGTGAGCAGTTTCATGGAGGAAATAGGGACGTTTTTTTCAAAACTGGCAGAAAATGCTGTTTTCAGCCTCTCAAACATGGAGATTTCTTGCTTTTTATTGTTTATTATCATATTAAAGTGAATATCTGGGTTTTGGAATGACAAAGTAATTTTGAAGATAGAAAGGTCATCTGGGGCTCACACTTAAGTTTTATAAACTTGTTAAGTTTTCTATATGTGAGTGAGGCATTCACTGTAAGATGGTAAGAAACAATCACTTTTGAAGACTTTGTCAAATGGACAATAATTTTGTTGTCTTGATGTGGATGTTGTGGTTATATTTGAAAAGAAAATAGCAGCAAGCCCCAGAATCTTATTTTGCTGTGTTATTTTGCTATGTTCTTCTTTGTTTCAGGATACTCCCTGCCAGATTTCATACTTGTACAAGTATCTATGCAACTGTAATATCTTAATATTTGCATTTACATAATTTCGTTAGAAACATGTCCTAAGAAAGAGGTTTTGGAGCCCCTTAGACCAAACAGCTCCCAGTTGGGGGTGTTGATTATGAACTTGTGATAGCCCTAGGTATAGGCCAACAGGAAATAATAGTGAAAACAAGGGAGCAGAAAACATCTTGAGGGGTGGACCTGGATCACAGACTAATTTAAGACAGAACTGTGTCAGACAAATCAGGCTGCGTGCAGGATGTACGACTCCTTCAGCAACTGCCGCTTCAGGGATTTACAGATACAAACTTATCCAGCTGTGCACATACAGAATATTTGCCAAACTCCTGGTTTGGAGAGGCTTGCGGGGCAGGCAGACTGGCATGTTGTGCAGGGGCTCAGCCCTGTGCCACCTGGCTTCATTCTTCACCAATCCTCCAAACTGTTCTGGCCCTGTTGAACAGAAACCCTGTCCAAGTGTTTGCTTTTCTGAGTTGGTGTGAAGAAGCTTGGAAAGTAAGGCAAAAAGATGAGTGGTTTCAAACAGAGCAAGCAAAGAGGGACTGATATTTTATCATGGAGATGCTAGTCTGATTTGGCTTGTTTGCTTTTTTATGTTTTTTTTTTCAGGATGGTTCTTTTTTGTCTGCTCAAAAAATTTAAAAAAGTCCCAATATACCTGTGAAACCTGTGTATGCCTGGCCGGAGAGCAGAACTGATCATCAGGAAGGCACACATCTATCCAGTCTTTGTAGGTGCTGGACACTGCAATATCTTTCCAAAATTGTATTTTATTCTACATTAATACAACAACATTTCAACTTTTGCAAAAAATCTAGTTAAAAGGGACATATTATGCCTTTTGGATTTTTTCCCTTTCCCTGTAACTGCAAAAAGTGAACACGGTTCACATGAAAATGAGGTACTCACTCCCACAGAAAACACTGCCGTTGAACTTCCTTGCCTCCATGCTGTTTTGGGTGTGTGGTTCTGGCGATGATACTGTATGTATCGATTGAAGGGATGAACAACGATAGTTTTTTTCCCTTGGCGATATTACCAGAGGTTGTGGCTAACGCACAGTTAAGCGAGGGAGGG
>JAJHUR010115480.1:485-19127 GCA_027495735.1 Lutjanus campechanus | reverse complement strand
GGAGTTCGTTTCACTGATTTATGAAGAGAAATATTTAAGGACTTGGCTGCAGGAGACAGACGGAGACACGACCTGCCAACACCGCCGTCTCTTCCCCATCCAGCTTCTTTTTTAATGTGTCAAATTTCTGCTCTATTCTTTTTAATTTTGGCAAGACGCAGCTTGTCTGCAGATTGATGATGACTCTGTGATTAAAGGACTTGACTGATTTCAGCTCTTTGGATCGTGTTTAGGATTCTTACTCATTATGTTCCAAATAACTCATTAATTCTTCGGTTCCTTCCAGGTTTCACTTCTTTTGTAAGAAATCAACCTGCAGAGACTTGCTGCAGAATCCAAAGTGAACAGTCTTCTTTTTTCTTATTTTTCAGCCTTAGTTACCACCGTGACTAAAAGTGAGGACTGAAAACTTTACACAGCCTCGATTATCAACACGTTCTCGCTCACAGCTCGTCCAGGACAGAAGTTTGATCAGTGGTCCTTCGCTTCAAACTATGAACCTGTACACACTCCTCTGGAGTCAGTTTTACAGGGCTCTGTGGTCACGTTAGGAATAAGTTAGGCTTGTTTAAAGATCATGATTTAGGTTAAAATGACTTTACATAAGTTAAAAACAAGTTAAAGTTGTCTTTGCACAGGACATGAACCCTGGTCTCCTGAGTCAAAGTCCTGTTTGTTTGATCCATCCTTCAAATGTGGACTTTCTCCTTCTACGTCTACATCACCTGACTTCAACAGACCGTGACAGAAACACTAGACGACACTAGACAACACTAGACAACGCTAGACGACACTACAGTACTAGACAGCTGTAGAAAACAGTATCAGCTTTTCTTAATAAATAAAATACATAAAAACACAAATGTAAACATTTGTTAAGTCTCAAAACATAAAATCTCTACAATAATGTTACAGAACAGTGTATTAGCTCACTGCAAATTTTATGCATTAATGCATTAATGAACAAAATATATTTTAGAAATGTTTTTACATAAACTGCTAAATGAATTTTCCCATAATAACATAATAAACTCACTCTCACTCAGGATGCACAAAGACACACACACACGTGGACCTGAACACAGATCTGTATATCTCTCCTCTGGGTTTGGTAAAAGCACAAAAAAAACCCCACACAGTTTATTAAAATAGTCAGTTACAACGAGTAAGATATGATTCTGTTCATAAGTGAACTTTATCATCGAACACCAACCTGCTGCTCAGTGTTTCTCACTCATCACCTTCAGTCTGACAGCTTCATTAAACCTTCGTCTCCTGGTGGTGTGTGGAGTAATAATTTAGTGTTTTATAATGAGCACTGAGCCTTTTCTGTTTCATGTTTATGGAGCTGGCTTTTCTTATCTTTTTTTTTTGACAAGAATTGAACATGTAAATTATATGTTCTGCTCACCACTGAGAGGACTCGTAAGACAGATCCTTTGCTTGCCGTCACTGGTAATAACTTTTGGTTTGGTCATTCATGTCAGTAACAGAACCTCAAAACTGAGAGGAAGATGTCACAAGAAAGAAACCATCACGATACTTTATAAGTCTTTTTTTTTTGTGCCGGTGTCCGGGGGTCCATTATCTTATAATCTGCCTAAAGAAGTCAGTCTGCAGACTCACAGCAGCTACATGTCGCACATGTTACACGACACATCATCCAAACTGTTACTGTGGCTGCAGGCAAAACAAGTATGAACGTCAGCCACAAAGAATTTGAAACAACACAAGTTGAAGCATCTGAGCGGTCTTTGGAAATATCTGATGATACGAGGAATCATTGACGAACAGCTGCAAACAGCAGTTTCCCTCGTTCCCAACAAGAAGAAGGCAGAGTAGTTACACTACTGCAGGAGAAAACAGGAGAAATGAACGTGAACTATGTTCTTATATTGCTTAAGTTACCTTTTTTGTTCTATTGTGTTTTTTTTGTAGGTTTTTCATGGAAACTAAAAAGATGAATCATTGTATCCAGCCTCACTAGAATCTCCTCTTTAAAAAAATGACTCTGTAACTTCTACATTTTTTCTGCATCCCTCTTTTGACTTGAATGAGTGATTCTGTCCTGCAGTCAGACTCATTCATCAAACCAAACATCTGTAGAACAGTCGCTCGTTCCTCTCTGTGGTCTGTGGGCAGTTCGGCCTCCGGTCAGAGGACAGAATGAACCGTTTCATTTCGCTGCGGTTCAGAAGCAGCAGCTCTGACAGAAATCAAACCTGCGAGCTGTAAATCAGCTGCCTGGAGAACACAGAAACAAAGATCTACCTGAGCTCCATCCTGCTGTCGGCTCCGTGTATTTATCTCAAGTCTGGGATGATTTACAGACAGCTGCCGACTTTAACATCTGCACAGGCTGAACTGTAAAGAACCAGCAGGCCTGATCAGTGAAACATCAGACGCTGTAAATCTGTCACTGACGGAGTTTCAACTCCATCCGTCAGCCACCTCTGCTGGAGCACCAGCACCCCAAAAATCAACTTACAGTGAGTACATAAGGTGAGTGAAGCTACCTGTGTGTACGTTTCTGCAGGCAGCCTGTGTATCTGTCAGCTTTAGATCTTACTGTTCATGATTTCAGTCTAAATATCGTTTCTTTCTTTCTACACTGCAAAAACATCCATACATGTACATCTGCGTCACACACTTCATCACAGGTTAGTGACAAGAAAATGACATGTTCACTGATTACACCTGTGGAGCAGAAAAGAGTCTCAGTGGAACTGGAGGTTTTCCTGTGAAATAATATGTCCCACCATAAAACAGCTGCTGTTAGAATGGAGTCAACAGTCTGTCCACCTGGAGGATGCTGGGAGCTGAGGCTGTTTTAACAGGAATACTTCACATCAACTGAGCTGCAAATAATGAACCTTTTAAACAGCGTAAAGTAACGTATGAAGTGGAGCTAAAACCAGCCATAATAAATATTATAATAAGCATAATAAACTGCAATCAGAATAGAGATAGACGCTCTGCTCCCCCCTGCCCACCTCCCCACTGTGAGTGAGATCCAGGGCTGAATTTCATCGCCGTCCCTCTGAAACTGTAATGAGATGTGTCCCCTCGCCTTCACACACCTTCACCTAAATGCCAGAAGACTTTTGCACATTCAGCACGATTTTGAAGGATATTAATTCACATGTCATTTGTGACATTTATTCTTTTTGCTTTAATTCAGGCCCAGTTCCACGAGGGTGCAAGAGTCTCCACTGTACCTATGTTTTTAATATTCGCTCCCTCAGTTGGTCGGTCTTAGGCACGTGAAGGTGTGTGTTTCCACACACACCTTCACGTGCTTCACAGCTACACTTATGAAATCTGCTTGTGAGTCATTATTTTAGTCGACAAAATCCAACATCGTCAGCTAGAGAAAAAACAGCAGAAGAGAAAAGAAAGATTTGTAAACTCCCTCCAGGTTTCCTGATGGTCATGAACCTCAGTCAGAACATGAAAGACTGTGTAAACTTTGTCTCCGACAGTAAAAGTGCCACCAGGGAGGTTTGTTTCTTTTACCCTTCGGCGGCGTTACGCTCCGTCAGCCTGCAGCATCTGTAACGATGTGCTTGTGTCAGTCTTTCTGCCAGAGGGGACAGACAGACAATCTCACTGTCGACCTCATCAGGTCACCTCGTGTCACCGCCGCCTCAGTAAAACGTCAGCGTGTTTGTTTTGAGTGTCAGGACCTCCACAAACCTCCAACCTGTCTGAGGCTAATGAAGAGTCTGTGGCTGACTTTCTCTTTTAGTGTCAGAGAGTTTTAGAAGTGCAGTTTATCTTTTTAAAGGCCCCACGGGTATTTTCAGTCATGGTGAAGTCGGGTGGAGTTCTGCTGGGGATCTGAGCCAGGTGGGCATGATATCTGCTCCATTCAAGTCAGCACAAAAATGGCAAATGTTCAGTTCAAACATTAAAGTTTTACAAGTTGTATACAGGAGTACAGCCACGCAAACGTCAAACGAAATAAAATGTGCAGCCAAAAGCATCGTAAACAACACAAACTAATAAAGAGGAAGTAAAATCATCCTGCCAACTCTTTGGTTTCAGGTTTGAAATATTACAAAAACACATTTTGCATAAATGTACCAGATGATATTCCTGACAGGCAGAAAGTTTGAGAGGACATGCAGACGCTCACAGAAACAGAGCTGGTCTACAGATAACCAACTGCTCTCAAAGAACAAACCAGACTGCATTAAAAAACAGAGGTAGGCCGTAAAAATGATAGCGTCGGGCCATAAATAGTCAGAGGAATGCCAGAGACAAGCAGGGACAGAGTTCGACCATGCAACAGATCAGCCATTAGACCATAAATAGTCAGAGGATCACCAGAAACACACAGATCCAACAGAAACCATGTGTGCAAAGCAGCAGAGGGTCTGCAGGGTCAACTGAAATATTACTCAGCAGAGACTGTAAAGCGAAGTGACAGAGCCGATACAGGAAATTCTCTGATGTATCTGATATAAAAATTATTACAAAATTACAAAAACGTACATGCTGGACGACCACAGTTAATATTCAGCTGAAGTCCTGAACGTCAGGGACAACAGACTGCACGTCATGCTCCGCCAAGCCAGAATTTATAACCGTCAAACTCAGGACTGAAAGAAAATAATTAATTACAGAGGTCAGCAGATTCACTGTCGAAGGTGAAATAAATTTGAAGACGTACTTCCAGTTTGGTGAGTTTTGATGCGTGAATTCCCTCGTCTGCAAACACACCGAGTGTGAGAGTGGAGATAAGAGCCATGAGGGAAGAGCTGGGTTTAAATTTCTGCTCTTTTTGATCTGCAGATGCAGAGGAAAGGTTTTTGTTTTGCAGCCACACTGCAAAAACTGTCGTATACAAAAAAAACTAGAAATGCTGTTCTAACTTTGGGGATTAATTAAAAGGCCACGAGCAGAAGACTTGAGGGTTCTCGAGGGTTCATAAGATAAGAGTAAATGTGATATACAGGCAGAACTGAGACCATTTAGAGTTTTACAAACCAATGAAAGGATCTTAAAATCAGTCCTGACACCCTGTGTTGTTATACTGCAGCAGCCTGGTTTTGTTTCCAGGTGATTTAATGAAGATAAACTCTTACGTTTCTGAAACTCACGTTTCATTAACTAAAGTGAAAAACTGTGGTTCTTTACAACCAGCTGGGTTAACTCCTGCTCCAAAAACAATATAAAACCCTTTATTTTTGCATCAATGCCTCAGAAACCTCTCATGAAAAAGAGAAATGCAGAATACAGATGGACATGACAGGGAATTTTACATTATAACTCTGCTTGATGTTGTAATACGGAGGATAGCAGAGGGAATACGGCTCCTCTTTGATGTGATTCCCAACAAAGAACAAAAAAACCTTCCAGTTGTTTATTCAGCAGCAGGACAGAGGACGAATATGGTGGAAATAAGGGTGTGTTTATGATAAAACTGACTGCTGTAGATTACAGCATCTCATTTCTTTTAGAAAACAGACAGAAAACTTCAGGTGGCGTGAAGATGAAGTCACTCAACGTTTCTTGTCAGCAGGAACTCGCCACCGATCACAGACCAGACGGCAGAGTTTGATTTAGACAGTGAGACAAATTTACAACTTTTCCGTCAACACGGACGAGACAATTTTCTCTGCAGCAGCCCAAAATAAGTTGGTTTGTTTTCATACTGTAATCTCATGTGGAGCTTTCAGAGTAAATGAATGAGCGTCGACCAGTTTCCCAAGAGTGTATTTTTATCTTTGTCCCACGACATCACAGTCCTGCACACAGAGGACATGTAAAAGTCTCTGACATCTGACCTGACTGCTGGAGGACCCCATTAAAACTTACTCCAGCATCGTTTTCAAACACTATCAGGACATCTTTTAGCCAACTTTCCATTAGATTAATAAGAAAAAAAACATTCAAAACTGTCATGGTTTGTGTTTTTGTTGGTCACTTCCTGTTTTATTTTGTAGTATTGGTTTTCCCTGTGTCTTTGTTGTTTTTACTTCCCGTCTTTGTTCTTTTCCCGCTCTTTTCTGATTATTGATTTGGTTCACCTGTTGTTGTTCACCCACCTGTGTCTGATTAGTTTGCTTTCTACTTCGTCCCCGTGTGTCTCTTTGTCTGTGTCAGTTCGTGTGTTGTACTTGGGTGTTAAGTTCTTGTGTCTCCCTAGTGTTGCTTCCAGTGCTCCTGTCTGCATTTTTGGGTCCACCACCATTTATGTTTCTGTGTTGACTTTTCACCATACGTAACACACAACAACCTGCATCAACCTCAAACCAGACACACGTTACTGCACAGCATCATCATCTGCCATCTTAAAATCATCACTTCATATTCAATCCATCTGCAGTCATTTTAACATCATCAGGTGACACGTGAAAAGTAGATTACAGGTGGAATTATGTACAATTTTATTGAAAAAGCAGTTTAGCTACTAACTTACACAAGAAGAATCCTCGTCTGAATCGTATAATATTTATTTATTTATATATTTATTAACTGATTCCAGTAAGTTTTGATGCCATTTTAATAGTTTTAATAACCTGAATCAGTTATTTTGACCAAACCTCGGCCCTCCGGTCTGAAACCAGGTGAGCAGCAGACTAGAACGTTATTAGACTCACACAGGGTTTGTGTGACAGAAAGTGAGTTCTGACTTTAAAACGTTTTACTGCAGGAAGCAGCATCTGCAGAGATCTAACACAGAACCAAAGAGAACCAGTTACTTTTAGCTCAGATCAGATTCAACATGTTGTTCCAGTTAGAGATATTGGCAAACAGAACCTGAGTCCAAATGAAACAAATGATCCTTAACGAGTTCTTGTAAAACCTGAGGCTGGCTCGCTACTAGAACGTTTACCTGCTCTTTGATTTCATGCACACGAGCTCTGAACCGTCTCTTTCTCTACTTCACTCGACTGTGTTCTTAGAAATAAAGGTGCTAATTAGAACCATAAAGGGTTCTTTAGCTTGTCCTATCAGAGAACACATTTTGGTGCCTGGTAGAACCTTTTAAAATGGTTCCACTTGTAACTTTTTCAGAGACTTCTACTTAGAACCCAACATAAAGGGTTATACCTAGAACCATCTGTGAAAGGTTCCATCCAGAACCCCCTATGAGAAGTTCTACAGAGTTCCTTCTGTGGTGTAATGGCTCCACCTTGTCGGGTGCTAACAGGAACCCAAACAGGAGTTCTACCAAGAACCTTTTTTACATGGCAAAGGTTTCATCTAGGACCCATACAGGGGGTTCTACAAAGAACCTTTTTATGTTGAAAGGGTTTGATCTTGAACCCATCCAGGTGGTTCTACCAAGAACCCTTTGAATTTACTAGTGCTATCTAGAAAACACTTAGGTGGTTCTACTAAGAACCATTTTATAATCCATGGGTTTCATCTAGAACCCACCCAAGGGGTTCTGACAAGAACCCTTCAATCTACTAGAGTGTTATCTAGAACCCACCCAGGTGGTTCTATCAAGAACCTTCTTATATTCCAAGAGTTTTATCAAGAATGCATTCAGGGAGTTCTATCAAAATCCCTGTAATATTCCAAGTGCTTTATCTAGAACCTGAGAACCATTTTATATTATGGTACAAAGGCCCATTGGCAAAAGTGTTCTTCAAGGATCTCAACAATTCTTGACGAAGTTCATTCTTCAAATAAAGGTTCTGAGTAGAACCCCAGTCCTCCAGGAAGAACCCTTATTTCTAAGAGCACATTGCCTCCTTTTGATATTTAGTTTTTCATTCATGAAGAAACGTGTCTTTGTCTCACCTCAGATGTCCCTCTTGTCTCCTGTCAAACACAAACTGAACCTTTGACTCAAACAGACTCGAGTACTCGACTGAAACAGAGTTTCAACACTCGCTGTTTAATCCGCTGCTTCAAAGGTGAGCTGAAAGGTTTGAGAACGGAGGGATGAGCCACAGGAAGGAAGAGAAAGGAAGAAGAGGATTGACTGACTTTTCTTCAGGTTACTGCAGCACCTGAAGCAGTTAAGACAAGCCTGAACCACGATCGACACAGTAATCCAGTAACTCCTGGCAGGATTACCCGTCAGTCAGCCAACACAATGTGAGCTTTTGTTTCTGAGGCTCTACATAAAAACTGTGCAGTGATTCTGGTGGAAGTCCGTCCTGCAGCGGGACTGCATCTGTCCTGCATTAGCGCCGTCTGAGGAGCCAAATTAGCTTCTGGAAACACAAAACCTCTTGTTGATCTGAGTCAACATGTTACCGGAGACGTTCTCTGAACCTCCGAGAGCTGAAAAGACGAGAAGCTTTCAAACACGGTGATGGATGGAGCTGAAGTGGAGCGTTAGTTCAGCAAACATGCACGATTTGTTGACTTTGGATCTCAGTGTTTATTTGAGATTTCATCAGTTTCCACTTTGGATCTCTAAGAGGTTTAATATCAGGAGGGGGGCTGACATCACAGCCTGTGTTATGGAAAATGGATTTCTGTCTCAATCTTTGTGAGAGTTTGATTAAACGGTCACTCAAACAACAATAACAGTGTTTGCATGTCACCATATTTCATCACGACACTGAATTCTGCCTGCAGTGTTTGTTCTCAGGCAAAAACACAAAAGTTCCAGACTTAAAGGGAAACCACCGATTACACCAGAGGTGGAGTCAAGTCATTGTTTTGTAAGTTACAAGTGAGTCTCAAGTCTTTGCACTCAAGTCCAGAGTCCGAAACTAAACGAGTTTGGACTCCTGAACAAGTCACGATGAGTTCTTCACCAGTTTAATTTCATTTTAACAAAAGAGCCTCGACTTACTGCTCTTTGTGAAACTTCATGTTGTACAAAGCTGGAAGTTGTTACGTCTCTAACAAGAATATCTTTAGTATAATTCTTTACCAAGTGGAGCTCAGTAAGCCTCCACGATTTCAGTGAAAAAATCATATTGCAACATGCTGTTCCTGTGTCTGACTTCCAGTCTGACTCACTCTGCTTTGAAGCCGATTTGATCACAGATGGGACCCACTGTGGCACTTCTGGTGGAAGCACAGGCCTTGTGAATGAATGACTGCAGCCAGAATGTGATGCAGCCGTGTCCAGAGGAATCAAGCAGTTATACAGCAGCGTCTCTTCCCAGAAACCAGGACTCGTTCACTCAGAATAATCCACACATCTTGTTGTGAGCTGTTTCATTTTGTGCCGTAGAATCAAGAAAGAAAGTAGCTCCTACATGAAACTACTCACATCAAGGTTTCTGGGTTATTTTGAGCAACTGGGCCATGATTTTTGGAAAGAGACACTGTTTTTAAATTTTAATTTTCTTTTAATTTCCTAAACTCTGCATCTCACATCAAAACCTAGATTGATAAACTACAAAAATATCTTCTAAATGAAACTAAATACATCCTCACTGCCTCCAAAAACAGCCGACATCTGATCTGATACCCTGATCAATAAGACATCATTGTTCATCAGTGATCTCAAAAACTGTCTGTCCTGCCGCCTCCATGAAGAAAGTTAGGTTAGTTTTGAGTTTGGTCACTGTTGACTGTTGGTTAGAGATGATGAGAGAGAATATGATGCTTCATCCCTGCTTTTCTCATTCACTCCTGACAGACAATAATCAGAACAGAGTTGTTTTTAAAGAGCAGAAAGCGGCTGAGCTGAGGCTATGAGCATCAAGAGGAAAGAAGAAAAGAGCGTCTTGTTATCAGTGTTTACCCACAGTGCACCAGTAGATGCTGCAGTGGATAAGACAGGCCATTAAGAGCTCTTGACCTCTGGCCATTTTTCTCCAGCTGCCTGCCTGTTTACTGTAAACATCTGACTGATGAGCGGCGGCGGGATCCGATGAGAGCCGCCGTTTGTCCTCCAGACAATAAATATTCTGAAGAAAGTCTTTAAAGTCGAAGACACGACAGCCGAGCAGGAGAAAACATAGATGAGTGTCGCTGCAGGACATTGGTGAGGCTGACGGGAAACTGCAATTATTTCACATTCCTGCAGACAATTTTCCAAACCATCATTAGTTTTTAGATTGATTTCCTTCCTTCCCTGCAGGCAGCCACTGGTGTTGTTTCATGTCCAAGAAATCAGCTTGCAGAGACTTGAAACTGGCTGCAGACTAACTTTAGTTGATGAGGCATTCAAGGACACTTTGATGTCAGACAACTGACAGTCATCTTCTGAAAAAAAACGTTACGCTGACAAGCTTTGATGTTGGAAAATCAAATCTAAAGTCCCTAAATGCATCAACAAGTAGAGTTTTTCATACTATCGACTGCACAGAACAGTGAATGATGGAAAAAGGTCAATGATGACATAAATTATGTTTAAATTAAACAAATGTAAGTTATAAGATAAGATAAGATAAAAATGTATTGATCTATAGCACCGCCTACATAATTTCAACAAAGTAGCCAACATGTTTCACCAACATGTACAAAAATCAGCAGGTACATCAGCAGATTTCTGGTACAAGCCAGAAAAACAAAATGATCTGGCTTGTTTTAATTTCTTTAAACCAATCACAATCATCTTGGGTCCACAGTGCAGCAGTGACACTCTTGCAAAATAGTGTCCAGGGTTTTGATGGAACATTTGCACATTAGCATGGCTAAAGCCTGTTAAAAGAAAAGCTAACAGCTGCTAGCTTGTTTATGTTCATACCGTTAGAGACCAAGTTAGTGTAACTTTTTTAAAAACAATTTTCAGTGTGTTGGTTGCTAGCACGCAGGTTGTTGTCACTGTTTCCCATAGCGACTGGGATTTTGAAATGATATTCAGAGCAGGAGTGAAACAGACTATCAGTCTACATCGAGTGTGTCAGATAAATCTGCACAGACTGGAGGGATGTGAAGTTTTCAAGCAGAAAATCTTTCAACTTGAGAAAGAAAAACGCATCAGAGAAAAGTTTCTCCAAAAACTCAGCACTCAGCAACAAGATGCTTAAGACGAACTGGGATAAAAGTAAAGTCAAACTTATAGTGTTCTACACACACACACACACACACAATCTGTTTCCATCACTTCAGAGGACGTCACATCGACGTACTTCATCTGAAGCTCTGCTTGAGTAAAAACCTGTGTACTTTTGCCACCTCTGGTATTTTCGTCAAACTGTAAATGTGTGTAAACTGGCATGTAAACTTAAATAATGTGTATCTTATCATTTATCACCTTTACAATCACACTGTTCACTGCCTCAAGGATCAAAAACCAGAATCATCTTTTAACTGAAGTGTGTAATAATGGATCACTGATTGTCTGACTCACCAGTCGCTGCAGGATCCTCTTGCTCTTGTCGTCGGTGCAGTAGTCGGACAGGATGCTCCTGTGGACCAGAACCAGGCCGTTCAGGAACAACCAGGAGCCGAACCAGAGCAGGGCGAACACCAGGGTCCCCCGGCGGGACCACAGCCTGAGGCCCAGCCACCGGAGCAGGCACAGGCCGCCACCACCGCGACCCCCTCCCCCTGACACCAGTCCTCCAGGAAGCATGGTGGTGGTGGTGGTCGCTGCCAAAAACTGCCCGAGGTCTTCTGAAAAGTCTGCCAAGAAGTGATCCAACTAAAGACAGAAGCTGCAGACTTCAGTTCTCATGTTTGATCAAGTAAATTTGTGTTAAAAATAAAGAATTATATCGTCAGCATATTGTGCAACAGCAGTTAGGAGCCACATTTCCTCCCATGAAGAATCCCCGCTGTTATCAAAGATCCAAGACTTTGTGTCCAATCATGAAAAATATCCAAACCATAAAGGCCTGTTTCTGCGTTTCTCCTCAACTTGTCTCATCTGAATGAAAACTCAGATTTATGGAGGAAAAGGACTGGATGCCTGCTGAAAAAAGCTCTAATAGTCAGCAGAACCAGCAGAAGAAGAGAGCAGCCTGTAATTATCCAATCAGAGCAACACGTTCCAGACCAAGTCGACTGGTCCAATCTCCAGCTTGGCTCGGCAGCGTCTCCACGAGAAACGTTTTGAAATTTTGTTTCATGTTGAATTTCTGTCTTTTCATGTCCAACTAGTTGATTTATTTCACTCACAACGAGTCAACAAATGTTGAGCAACAGGAAATAACTCAGAAGCAGCCGGGTCGCCGTCACACTGTCTGATGTGGGTCTGGGCCCGTCTGCAGAGCTGTGTGGTATCTGGGCGCTCAAATACACAACCAGCTGCACACACACATGCACAGATACACGGGCATGCACGCAACTTCACACACAACCACACGTTTTTTCTCAACGAGTCCCACACACACTCTCTCCAGCAGCATGCAGACACTCGCAGTAGACTCTCGTTGATACTGTCCTCACGTCACCTCGTGGCGTCTGCAGCTTCTGTGGTCTTCACGTCACCGACCTCAGATGAAAAGAAGTCTTCGTATTGGAAAAAGAAGGTCGGATATATCCAAAAGAGATGGAGCTCTGCGACGCTGGAAAATGTCCTTGATATTGGAGAAGAGGTCCTTAATGAGCATCTAACAAGAAAAGCAGAAGCAGGAAAGTTTCCTTGATGTCAGAATAAAGAACTTTGTTGGTGTCAGACGAAGACTTTCTTCCTGCTCTGATCTCTGGAGGAAAAAGTCCTGAACAGTGGAGGGAAAAGGCGCCGCTGATGTTTGACAGAGAGATCTGTGACAAAAGATAAAAAAGAGAAAAACTGATGTCAGTGCTTCAGATCTTTACTCAGATGGACTTTTCAGTTCTAAAACAACCCAAAACCATCTAATCATTCAATGATTTTACCCCAAAGAAGAACAATTTATGAATTAACATTCAGAGACACTTTGGTGATCAGATTTTTCCCGTCATGAACTTTGCAAACTTTCAATGTCAACTGAAGCTTCAAAATTTGAAAAATTCCTCCCCTTTCAGAAGTGACTGTGGGAGACTGTGATATCTGATCTCTCTGTCGGACAGCTCGTCCGCACAAAGGCTTTAGTTTTGTGGAGTGTTAAAGTTGATCAAACTAATAAAACTTCTCTTTTCCCCAAAGTTCATAAAGGGTTCAGGAGAGGAGAGCGGCTCAGAGAGCTGTCTGATTTCCCCTCTGATGTTCTTGTTGAAAAAGCTAATTATCTCTTTTATTAACAGGGTCAGACGAGGGTTTCTCAAAGTGAGATTTAACCTTCTATACTTTAAAAGAAAGTTTGTCAGTCACTCATCTGGTTTAATCTGTTTCTTGTTCTAAATATCTAAAGACAGACGGACTCAGAGTTTCCCCAACTTATGAAAAACTCACAGTTTTGCTATAGTTTCTGTCTTGAGAGACATGTTTCCTCAAAGCAGTGTGCGACTGTTGGCATAGATGCATAGAAGCTGCATTGCATTTTGGATCATACATCAAAATTGCCACCATATTGGACCAGAGGAGTGTTCCATCAAGGCTGATAAATAAGTCTGTGCTTAAGTGAAAAAGTCTGGCTTGAATTACAATTTGGCCTGATGTAGTCAACGCTAACTCAAGCCAGGCTACAACAAGCTCCACTGTGAACGTGCATGGAGCACAGCTGATCGTCGAAAAGAGGATAAGATGTCACAAAAAGAAGAGAAAATGAGCAGTGAAACAAACCCTACAGATGAAACTATATGAAGAATATAAAGGGATAATCATGAAAAAAGGCCGATACTGCCGAAATGAACTAAAAGAAAAAGACGACAAGCGAAAAAACCCACAAAGTAAAAAGATACTGTGATCCCAGTGCATGTTGCCCTGTCCCAACAGTTCACTTGGTGGAACATTTGTCCCATGTATTCAGGCCTCAGCAGGAACACTGGTTTGATTCCAAGTGGTATCAGTTACCATGGTTACCAAGCAGGGATTGCTGTAAGCCACAGTCTTGAAACGGATCTCTCAATTAAATTAAACAGACTTATCAAAATAAGCCAGGCTTTTCCTTTATCCGCATTGATGGAAAACCCCTCCGGCAGGAGGAGGGCCTGTAAACAAACACATGTTAACAGAGGAGCTGCAGTTTTTATGGATTAAAAGAACTGTAACGTTTATTTCTCCAACAATTTTAATGAGTCATTTTTATATTAAAGGGTTCATGACCTACGTGGAGCAAGTTTGGAAAACAAAACTTTTTTTTTCTGACTCCATGTAGATCATAAAGCCTTGAATATAACATGTTCATATCCTGTTATGGTTAGTGCCATAACTCCAGCACAGCTGCCAACTCATCAGCCCGGCAGTACTTCAGTTCTGCTCTTCCAGGCTCGTCTCTGCCCGGTCGTTGCTTCTGCCAGTTCAGTATCAAATCTTCTCAGCCACTTTAGTATCATGAATGCAAAGTTTTTCCTGTTTGTTTCCCTGTACTTCAGGATCACCGTCAGCCTGCCCGTCTCTCTGCCAGCCGCGCTCACCGAAGCACATGGAGCTCCATCCCCTCCTGCCTGCCAGTCAACCTTCATTCATCAACATTTTGTTATAAAGTCCATTGATCATCTAAACACAGAGTCTCTGTTCTGCTTCTGGGTTCTCCTGTTAAACACAACATGTAGTGCCAGTCTTGCCTTGTCCAGTATGGCAGCAATGTTGATGTATTGCAGCAACGGGCCAAAATGTTCAATGATGTGTCTACATATACATATGTACAGATGTACATATGAACTCCTCCATGTTTGCATCTTTCAGACTTAACTTGCCAGTCCCATCCTATTTTATTGCCCAATGCCAGACAGCCGTATGTTCAGCATCGTGAACTTTGGGTAGCAGAGCAAAATCTATGCATGTTCACGTGGGTGGTAATCACTTCTTAGCCCCTACTGCTGTGATCGAACCGCTGCCCTCCCTTCACGGGGGGGCAACAAGTTACCAGGCAATAGTGTGAAAAGGCCTTTACCCAATCAGCAGCAGTGTGCTCTCGAGCACAACAGGGTGTTTCCATGTTCCACCGTTTTCATTTAAATACATTTAGCAGTTTTTATCTGGGCTGAACGCAGCCCAGACAAACCAGTCGAAGTGAATCGGAAAGAGTCTGAGTGAGAACCCTAAACCGACCTGTTTTACATCTACTTCTTCAGAAAAAAAGCTGCATAATAGGAACAAACAACATAAACACAACATAAAGTTTACAGCAGCTTCACCCTCCACTGGTTCCAGCAGTTGTGAACATCACGTTCTGTCCCTGAGTTCTACTGAGATCTGCAGCCTTGCTTGAAGTCACTATCAGGCCTGTGGAGGGATGTTTCAGTCATCTGGTGTCTCTCACTCTGTTTTCTATCATGCTGCAGCCATAATGACATATTATTTAGTCATTATTACAATTTCCTGATGCGGTTGCGGCTCCTCTCACTGAAGCATCCAAACCATGAACGGAGAAAAAACACTAATCTACCACAGTGGAAAACACACAGAAACAGTCAGCAGATCTCCCTGCTGTCACACACACACACACACACACACACACACACACACACACACACACACACACACACACATCTCTCCTCAGAGATCCAGAGGATGAAATCTGACACGTGAAATCCTGAAGGAAAGAAAAGCAGGAGGGTCTTCTTCTTAAAATATCGTTGATGTGAATGTGGGTGGTGGAGACACGACAGCTGCTGCAGCTGTTCTCTGACTGCTCCCACGAGATAAAACCACATACGAGCTGCTATTTATACCTTCTCTCAGGTTTGATCCGTGTGGAGTCGCAGCCCGTCTCCTGAAGTTCTTTTATTTATCACTAAACTTTAAAACAAACTCAGATAACCTATTGAGATTTTGGTTAAATGATAATTCTGAATATTGATGTTTTTCTGGATCAACCTTTTTGAGACTTCAGACACATTCATCTCCTTATTTAAAAAGAAAATCTGTTCTGCTACAGTTTGTTCTCAGTCTGCAGTCAGAAACTTAGAGTCAACTAAGAGAAAACAGAACACCTTTTGTTCCACGCAGAACTTAAACTCTGTTCTTCTTGACAAAGATGTTTGTTTGACCTGCTCATTCACCACAACCTGCTGTGTACACAGACATCGTCTCTCTTAACACGTCACCTGACTTTCTGGCAGATCTGTGACAGCTCGGTTAAACACAAACACCACAGAGACAGGATTATAATTTACCTGAAGATACGTATGAACGTTATTGTTTCTACTTTTAAAAATGTGTGCGTTAAGTGGACGTCAAGTCTGTAAACCAAATAAACTGTCGATGAAATGTTGTATTTAAAATAAAAACATGCTTTTGCTTTTTTAATCATAATAACATGATCAGTATTTTCTGGTGTGTAACAGAGGGTCAGACTGGATCATAACCACGCTGTGGTGTAACGACATGTTGTTACTGTCTGACCGATGTTCGCTGAAATGTCATTTTTATGGTCAGTGGTTAGGACATAATTGTTTAAATTACACATAATGACAACAGTCACAAATATTCTTTTACGTCCATATTTTGAAAATTCAATAAAAAAGTTTTGTTTTTTTGTTTTTTAAAAAGAAAAGTCTGTGTCATGTCAGGTCGGTCTTATGCACACAGTGTTACGATCAGTTGTCTGCTTTTACGTTAAAGGTAGAATCAGTAGAATTAAAAATATAAATGTTTTAGGTCGGTAAAATGTCCCGAGCAGAAAAAACAAAAAGAAAATCCAGGCAGAGATACAGACGCCTCGACACACTTCCAGTGGGTCATCAGTGACAATTGAAAGGGATTATGTGGTACGAGTCTATATATTGTTTTGTTTTTTAAAGATTTTGCAGATTATACTTTTAAAGTAGTGATCAGAACTCCAAAACTTTTAACAATGAAAATAATCTCTTAAAATCAGCGTGAATCAGCAGTCAGCTACTCTCCATCAGCTCCCTGTGGCAGAGGAAAAGCAAAAAGGAGCAAAAATCTAAATTTAGCTTCAACTGCACATGATTATCGACTCTCACACGACTCTTCTGCTGCAGAAAATCAGCAGGACTCAAATCAGACAGTAACTGTGGTCTCAGATGCAACAGGTGCCAAACTCCCAAATCCCCAAATAACTCTGCAGATCTGCTCCTGCGGAGGAGACCAGCGGGCAGTTTGCTTCACTCACCGTTCGAGCCCATTAAGAGGCTCCTGAAGCCGGAGAACGCACCAGGAGCCAAATCCTGCAATCAGCTCTTCAGTGTCACTTTTTACTTTCTCGCAAATTTACAGCAGACGGATGAAATCCTTCAGTCGCAGCAGCAGCGGCTGTTTGAGTCGAGTCTGCTGACAAACGCAGGACTCCAACCGTGTCAGTTAACTCCTCACTGTCTCAGAAGATGATGCAGAAAGATGATGGAGAGACTCGTGTTCTCACAGAGCAGAGGAGGGTGTATAATCCAGTCACCAAATCCATGAACTGCTTGTGGATCCGTTAGTCGTCTGGTTGACCTCTGAAGTGAACAAAACCAGGATTCATTCAGACTTTTAAAGCTAAGATTGTAAAAACAGACGACTCAACTTTCCTTCTTTGTCCAGAATGAATCAAAGTGTTTGTAATCCTGCTGCTTGTACGTTGTTTAATTGTCATATTTTTCTTGAAAACCACTTCTTTTTTTCTCAAAGATAATCGAGAGAATCAGGATTAAAGTCTCCAACAGCTCCTGAAATAAAGTGAAGAAGTGTCGGCAGGTGTTCGGGTAACTTCACTTCTCTCTCTGCTAAAGAAAAATAATAAACCTGCTGATTTTAAAGTGACGATCAGGAGCTTCACTATCCAGGGCTGCAAATAAATCAAGTTTCATTTCGATTCCTTCACAAATGTTACTTGTGCTGGTTTCAAATGAATCCGTGTCCTGCAGACGCCTCCTGAGAGGCAGGTCTTCCTGTCTTCTGATGCATTTGTCTTGTTAAATCGTGAATCTGACATTATTTTCAGCTGCTCCCAGGTTCTTTGACCAGCAGGTGAATTGCCCAGATTGTGTTGGAGTCTTGTAAAAATTACCTCGATTTACCAAATGCCACAAAACACTTTAAAAGGACGGGATGCTCCTCTATCGTTTCAACAAAGTAGCCTCAGTAAACACCCAAATATTCAAGAGACGTCTGGCTAATGTTAGCTTAGCTGTTCCCACTGGTAACACTGTGAAGAACACAGGAGGACTCTCAAAGAATCAGAATCAAGAATCATTCAAATTTGATGAAAGAATCTGAATCAAAATTGTTCAAATCCAAATGATAACTCTGACAGTAACTGCTTGCTGGCAGGTTCTGACAATTTCCAGATGTAATCCTGCTTCTTGTGGATCTGGTTTTCCTTTAAAGTGTTTATCAAAATCTCAGAAAACAGGATCAAATCTTTAACTTTACTCCAGCTCCTGAAATAGACTAGAAAAGGAAATAGAATTACTAAACATCCTTTCCAGTTTGTGGGTCCTTTGGTCTTAAATTAACAGAGATCGTCTGCAAACTTGTTTGGCCTCCGACTCATCAGACTCATCAACTGCTCCCAAATTAATTCAGAGTTTGTCTGCAAAATCCAGATTACTTAACTTCTTAAATTTGTTTCAGAAATCTGGAATAACTCAGACATTTAACTTTATAAAACTTAAATGAACAGATATTGTTTGCAAACTTATTGGCCCTTGAAGTGATTGAAACCAGGATTAACTCTACAAATGCTACTGAGATATTTCAGACGTTTGTTCAGCAGGTTGTCTGCAGTGAACAGATGACTCAACCTCACTTCTCCAGAATGAAACTGTTGGTGATCCTGCTGCTGGTGC
>JAJHUR010115479.1:0-15503 GCA_027495735.1 Lutjanus campechanus | reverse complement strand
ATTAGCTGATTAGCCTTAGGCTAGCTCCGTTGCTCTGAGCTAAGTGGGCGTGTTCTCGGCCGGCTGACCCAGACTGACCCGTAAAGTAACCGCCTCTCCGCCAAATATGGAAAGTACACTCCCACTAAAATCCAAGATGGCGCAGTTCAAATGCCCATGATTTGGTAACAAAACCGACTCCCCAAAACCAATGGGTGACGTCACGGGTACTATGTCCATGTTTTATACAGTCTATGATTTTACTATTTATAGATAACCACATCCATTTGGAGGAGTAGTAGTAGCCAACAAAAACTTGGTGGTGACTTCTTGATCTGCCTTGTCACAACAGCAAGTCTCTGAAGCCCTTCCCTGAACTTATGCAGTAGTTCTGTAATAATACAACAGAGATTTGTCAGTTATTTGAAACTTTTAAAGCATTACTCTACTGTAATTAACTCAGTTTTAGTTACCAATATCATCAAAAAATATTCACAAAAAGAAAACAATGCAATGAACAGTTTTTGCAATTTATCTGATAGTTTTTTGTCTCATTAACTGTAAAGTATATTACTTTTTGACTAAATTTTCTTTATATAGGCCTAAGCATTATTTGACATAGGCCTAATTTACTTACCATCGACTTCAACAACCTCCGTAATTTTTTTCCACGCCTCATCCTTTTTGTGGTTGTCCTTATAAAAAGGATTTGACGGGTCATAGATAACTTTGTGGTTTTGCACCTCCAAAATCAACAGCTCCTCATCCATGGTGAAGTGGGGTGAAACTGACACTTTGACTTCAAGGTATATGATGTTTTCTTTATGACGTTTTCAAGGTATAGTACTTTTAAATATGATCCGTTGTGGACACGGTTTATTTTATTTTGAAAAACAAAACGGATGTTTTATTTTGTGTTTGTGCTCAACTTCCTGTCCCGCACGATCTGCTATGTGCTGAATTGCTGCGCCGTGATCCGGCATCCGGCAAAAATAGAAGCTCTGCGGATTGGCTCCGGAGGCCGCCGGACCGCATCCGGACCCGGTGGAATTAAGGCTTAAATCTTGTAAATAGAGAAGTGAAGTCACAGCCCTTCCTTCCTTGATGTTTGTCAGTTTAAAATATAATTTTACAAGACAAGAATGTATATTTAAAACCGCTCTATGAACTATATCTCGAAATCGCTATTTATAGTTACATAGGAGCGGGTCGAACATTTTATGGAGGCCGACATCGTGCCATCATGTTGTCTACGGCTGCGCAGAATGGACGTGCTACGTAAACTGTGCAGTGTAAACACGGAAGATTAAGAGGACAGACAGCGGTGTTTACTGGCAAACTAGCTTGTTCTCTGAAGGCTTACAACCACAGTTTTGACCAGTGGATGATGAAGAAAAAATGGCAAACTGTCAACTCTTGTCCTCCAAGAAGTGAAAATATGAAGAAACCAAATGGCAGCGCGACAGCAGACGGCAGAAAACAACATCGGTGTGGCGTTTACTACATGGACGACACTGATGAGGGACTATTTTCACAGTGTGGCACGCGGGGGGGTAGAAAAGGCCAATAATAGAGAAGAAATTTAGTGCATTACTTTTTAAGAAATTTATTGATCAGGCCAACCACGCCCAAATGGTAAGGTAAGTAAGGTAATAGTAAGGAAATTAATATTGTCAAATTGATTACCAGTTGCCAACAACGCCACCCCAGGAATTTCACCTGGAGAATATGTTAACCTTTTCAACAGTAATTAAAGCACACAAGTTCGTTTACTATTGAAGACTTGAGACTGGGCCCAGCTTACAATTCAATACATTTTATTGGGTGTGAATGCTGAAAGCATTCAAACCCTATGTTATTCTGTTACCATTCCGTTTATTTTTATTATTTTGTAGCGTTTTCCGTCATTCAATAACTTCAGTATACTTCAACCGATTCAAACCATTCAAATTTCTACTGATTCAGCTTCACTCTGACATTATTGCTCGGAATTTTCTAATTCCTAACATTCATAGTTTTCCGGAAATTCAACGTTAAAATTCCGACTCCCATTGAATCCCATTCAACGAAAACCGTTTTAACGCTACTAGTTTCACAAACTTCAACTGATTCAAACCATTCAAACATTAAAACATTCAGCGAATTAATTCCACAGCTGTATGTCTCTTCAGCATTCCTAACATTCATACTTTCCCAGATATTCCAGGTTTTTCCAAAACCGTTTTCCCATTGGAAATGAATTACGGAATCTTCAAAAATCTGAAAAATTCACCTTTTTTCAAACTGTAACTGCCAATTCATACTTTCAGCTAGAAACTCCATTCCAACTGGAAAGTATTCAACATTTTCCTGACGTTTTATATATTATTCAACTTTTCAATCCCATTCAAACTTTAAAAAATATTCACCGTTTTCTGAAACTTTGTTATAATGGAAGTCAATGAGAAAATCCTTCAAACTCACTCATCTTCACCCTCTCACCGTGAACTCAAACATTCACGTAGAAACTCCATTCCAAGTCTCAAATGTTGACAATCTCGTCGACTTATCTCTTTTAGTTTTTTTTACACTGGCAGTTTAAAAAACATGACATTTTGAGCCCTTCTCTGACTTTATAATGGGTGTGTATTGCATAGAATTCCCAGAGCTAGAGTGGGTGATGTCATCGCTAGAGTGGAGAGCAGCTCTAAAATGGTCTAGAAATTTTCTCTTCAACTCAGTCCTACGGCCACAGTGTTCACTCCACATAGACAAATTGTACACCGAAACGTAGGGAAAGCCGTCCCGGTCGCACCGAAGCAAACAGACATATGGTTTTGGCTGCCCGGGGCCAAAGAGGACAGAAAGTCCAACCAACTGTCCCATTCACTCCCATGTTAAGTGAGAGCCAGATTTTCTGGAAGAAAGGAGACGATTCCAGTTTTTTCCATTGCTGCCATGGCCTCATTTTTAATACCACAGATATAAAATTTAGACCATTGCGATCTGCATCCTGTCCTTTGGCTCACAGTCTGCTTTTTGTAGCTGTAGCCTTTACAGTTTTTCAGCCGGAGTTTGACAGGTAATTTTCCTTAAAAATCATAGACTGTATATAGAAATGGACGGAGCCTTCGTGACGTCACCCATTGGTTTCTGAACACCCGTTTTGGAGCCTCGAGTTTGAAGCCAGATTTGGCCAGAGCCATTTTGACAGTTTTGAAACCGCATGTGAATATGATTGGTTGAGACGGTGGAGCAGGGCGGGTGGTGGGGGGCGAGCATAGACGGTATAGTCTATGGGAGCGAGTGAGCAGCACTACCATAGGGCACTACGCCTGTCAATCACAAAACCACGCCCCTAATTATACAGAACTTTAATCCTTAATATAAAATCAACGAATGACTTTTATGAAAATTCAAGTCTGGTTCGGTGAACATGGTGGGGGATATTAGCGATAGAGACCAAAATCGTTTTTTGACACGGGCTATAAATATGTATTTCAGCTGTAAAGTTAGGCATTTTAGAACGGGTGTCAATGGGACCGGGCTTCTTTTTGCAGCCAGCTTGCGCGCCCCCTGCTGGATTTCGGTGAGAATACAGCGTTACTGCACTTCCGCATTGGCTTCATTTTTCAGAGCCGGAAACTCCGTCCACTTCTATATACAGTCTATGGTCTTACCAGCAGGTTGACCTTCAGTGCATTGGATTTCTGTTGCTTTTTCTCCTCCTTTGCCTGCTTTGCTCTGTGCTTCCTCTCCTTATTGTATGCCTTGTTCTCCTCTTTTTCTTGTTTTTCTCCCTTTTGTATACCTCTTCCTCCCCATTCTCCCATCTTTTAAGCTCCTTCATCTTCCTCCTCTTTCTCTTGTTTTTCACTCTCTTTCTTCTCCTGCTTGTATCCCTCTTTCTCCTCCTCTTGTCTTTTTCTCTCCTTCACTTCCTGCTTGAATGCCTCTTTCTCCTCTGTCACATGCTTTTTTCTCTCCTTTTTCTCCCTCTCGTTTTATTTCTCCTCTCTCATTTGTTTTTTCCTTCTGGCCAATTCTCCATTCTCTCAGGTTTTCCTTCTCTTCTCTCTATATTCTTCTCTTTCTGTTCCTCCTGCTTCTTTCCTTCTTTCTCTTCATCACTCAGCCTTTCCATTCCCCTCCTGCTCCTGGCCCACTCCTGGACAAAGGACCAGGCCAGCCTCCTTCTCTTCTCCTCTTCCTGTCTGTTTCTCTCCTCATCCTCTTGTCTTTTCAATATCATCTCTTCCCTGACAACCTCCTGGATCCTGGACCTTGTTACGGCCCTTCTGTCTTCAAGCTCCAGTTTTTTTCATCTCATTCATTTAGTCTGATAGGTTCCTCCCTTTCCAACTCCTTGACGGCGGACTTGATTGTCTCAGACCTCATATTTGCCTCCCACTGCTTTCTTTTTTCTTCTTCTTCATTCTTCTGTCCAATTCCTTCTTTCTCCTGGGCCACTCATCGTCAAAGAAAGAATCCTCACTGTCTCTTCCTGCTTCTGTATATCACAAGACAAAGGGCTCTCACTCCTTTGCCTTCGTACCCTAACGGTGGTAGATGGGCTGGTGTCCTCACAAGGCAAAGGTCTTGCCAACCCTTTTGCCTGATGCCTTCAAGATAGTAAGAAGGTCGAAGTCTTCAGAGTCGAAGGTCTGCCACACCTTCCTCCAAGGGCCTCCAAGATGGTAAGATGTCTTCTGCAGGTCTGTCCATGGATTTTACTGTGTATTCACAAACCAACGTTTTAGAAATATATGTGCTGTACATTTCACCAGTAGCCTACAGATCTTTCAAACTTAGCACATTAATTACTATATATTTGTACTGGCAATAGGCCCCTTCACAGATTGTAAACATCCGGGTGGGCGGGGCGATCACTGGAGGCAGAAACAGCATGAACACAGTGGCACGTACACAAAATGGCTAAAGAAGATGATTTATCCCAGTATGTACAGACACTCACTGTACGGGATCGGGAGTGTTATTTAAAAAAACTGATGTTATCAGATGGGACCATCTTGACCGACCCCTATGTGCTCACTCAATGGAAGGACGACGTGACAGGTTTACCGGAGATTTACACCTACTTAATAGAGAAACCTAGTGTCTACAGTAAAGAGAAACTAAGGGCATATAAATCGCTAGATGCCTATAACTATGTCCTAAATGGTCATGTCCAAGACTTGTAATACAAAGATGTATCTGATGAGTTTTGTGTTGTGCGAGCTGAAGTTTTACCTAGCCAGCGCCAAGGTCACAAGACAACGATGTACCAGGCTTGGGTTATCGTGAGTCGAACAAACAACTACGTCTTCACTGCAAACTACACTTGTATGGCTGGGTAAGTAACCTACATCTCATGTTTTCTAGGCTATTTCCACATCACGTGTTAAGTTATTGTGATGATAGCCTGTAGCACAGGTCAGAAACAGTAAGATATTTAACAGGCATTGCAATTTAGCACAATCAATGTTAGGCGTTGTTATGCTAGGCTATATAAACATGTTAGCTATCCCTCAATTTCATTTTCTGTCTGATGTTGCAGCCTAGGATCCTGTTGCAGTCATGCAGCAGCCATACTATTTAAGGTGGAGTTGTATGTTAGGATAGGGAGAACAGCACAGCCAGCAGTCACATCAGGGGAATGCCTCTGGAAAAGGACAAAGAGAGAGGTTAAACCAACCAGGCTTAGTGACATCAACTTCCAGAGGCCTTCGACAGGAAAGTTGACAGCAGCCTCAGCCAAAATCAGAACATTCAGCAGCAGTGCGAGAGGTACCAGTATTAGACATACAGTAAGGGTCTGGCCAGTCATGATCAATGTCGGAGGGAGGGAGGGAAAGCAAGGGAAGTGACAGGGAAGGATGAAAGGTGGGAGAAATGGAGAGACACAGAGGGAGAGAGGGGAAAGGTAGGAAAGGTAGGGAGGGAATGAAAAGAGAGTAGACAGCATGAGAGAGAATGAGAGAGTGAAAGATAGGGGAAATAGGGGAAGGGAGGGGAAATGGAATGAGAGAGAGACAGAAGGAGAGAGTGAGGGGGGGATGGAGAGAGTGAGTGAAAAGGAGGGAAATTGGAGAGAGAGTGAAATGGAGGAATAATTGAAAGAGAGAGAGAGAGAGAGGGGAAATAGGGGAAGAGAGAGAGAGAGATAAAGAGAGTGAGTGAAAGGGAGGGGAAATTGAGAGAGAGTGAGAGAGTGAAATGGAGGGGAAATAGAATGAGAGAGACAGAAGGTGTAGAAGCAGCAAAATATGTTTACTGGGTTAGTGGGACCCGCTTCTCTCTCTCAAACACACACATGCATGGATGTACGCACGCGTGCGCACACACACACAGACACAAAGTTCTGAGTAAATGATTGTCATTACTTCAGGTTTAAGTTTACTTTCAAGTCAAGTAAAACTTTTCACTTCTGACTCAACTCAAACTTTACATACAGCAAAATAGACAAAAAAGAAAAGTTGTGCGACGCAGGTTTGCGGTTTAGTAGTCTGTACATGGTCTGTGTTAGTGTGAAGCAGGTTTAAATATTCAAAAGAGCTGTATTGAACACATATATAAATCCATTAGTCTACACCAAATACAACCAATGATAGCATGTTCATGGTGCTATATTAATATAATCCAAGATAATGTGTTTTTTTTCCTTCCTCTTCCTCTAGAACTCACAGATGAAGACATCCAAGAACTCCGCTTGATTGCCCCTGACGCTGCCATTCTCACCAGCATGGAGCACAGCGATACTGACACTGCATCAGAGTCTGAGCTAGAAGAGGATCTTCTGGAGGAGTTGCCAGAGCCACTCACTGCCATGTATGACCCCACACTCGGACAGCAGAACCCAGTTGACATCCACCCTGACCAGTGTGAGAGACTGGAAGCGAAAACAAAACAGCAGGCAAAGTCCCAAGACTGGCACACTCACAGGGAAGGCAGGATTACCAGCACATTTCATAGTGTATGTGTAACATAGTTTAAAAAGGTTCCTGAGCAAATTAAATCCCTCTAAATGGGACAACAGCGCCATCTGCTGTTTTCATCGGTACCTGCAGTATTTAGTTTAGCAAAGGATTATGGGTAATCCACAAAGCAATGGATGAACCCCATAGAGGTAACGTATCTGTGAATGCATGTGGACAAAATAATATTAACCAACATTTATTAAAAAGCACTGAAAACCTAAACTGACTACATTTTGTTTGTTATTAGTTGTTTAAAGTTAATTTTGCTACGTTTTATTGAGTTGGCTGTGGGTTTTTGGGTGTTTTATTGGCGGTAAAAATATTATTCCTGCACATCGCTAGCTAAAACGGTACGTATGCTGTCTTAACAGAGAGAGCACGTGCAGTGTCCACAATCGATGGTGATTTTGCTCTTTATCCGTGTTTTGACTGCAGGTACGTTTGTGATCCAAACAGGTTATGTTGTTGTTATTAATTAAGAGTTGTAAAAGAGTGTAAAAGAGACCTTTAAAAAAAGCGTGGTCCAGTTTATGAAACCTTTTGTATTTTTATATTAACATATATGTATTTTTTCTGTTTATTGTATATATACATGTTTACTTTTATAAATGTAACATGAGAAATTTAAACTTTCTGAATAAGCAGAAATTGTCACAGAGCAATGGATGAACCCCGTAGAGAGAGAGAGCACGTGCAGTGTCCACAATTGATGGTGATTTTGCTCTTTATTTGTGTTTTGACTGCAGATAAAAACATTAAACCTGAACTGTGACAACCCAGACCAAGGCATTTATTCAAAAAGAGAAGACACACCACACAGAGGTCACATATGTACAGGTAATGGTGACCATTTATCCGAAACCACCCTGAAGAAAATCATGCACTACAATGATACCAGCATACAGGTTCCAGCTGTTGTGTGGGGAAGAGAGCAGGAGGAAATGGCTAGGGAGTGCTACGCCAAAGAGGTCAACAAAATTCACAAGAATGCAAAGGTTAGCCTCTGTGGTTTTGCAATACGGCCTGATGAACCCCACCTTGGCACATCTCCTGATGCTAAAGTAGTATGTGACTGCTGTGGGGAAGGGGTGGTGGAAATCAAGTCACCATATAAGTACAGGGAAGGCCTACCGGATCTCACTGTCACTGATGATTTCTGCCTTGACCAAAACTATGAACTAAAGAAGACACACCCATACTACTACCAGGTTCAACTGCATATGTATGTCTGCAATGTACAGTATTGTGATTTTGTTGTGTGGACAACTCCAGAGATGATTGTGAATCGCATCCCACGAGATGAACAGCTCTTGCAGAAGGCTTTACCTATAGCAAAACAGTGTTATGTCTCTTGTATCCTGCCAGAACTTCTAACCCGCAGCCAAGATCCTGCCCTTAAACCACCAGTATCTTGTAACACATGCAAAAAAGCCAGAGTTCGGAAAAATGATCAAGTGTCTGATGTGCAAACATAGCTTCCATTATGATTGTGTACAAGTTAAAAGGAGGCTGAAGAACTGGCACTGCAGTCTGTGCAGATGAATTGTACATCTGACTCATCTGCATCCATCTAAACAAGGCAGTTTAGAGGGAGGGGGAGAAGGGGGAAGACAGACACTTTACATGCAGGTAACTGTCTCTTTCCTTTAGTGAAACTTGGTATACACAAGGTGGCACCATATGCAGCAAGTTCATCCCTGATCAAGAATCCCCTGTCTGCTAAGATTTCATCTCTTGGCTCTAGTAGGTCCAAAAATCCTGATTCCAGTGTTATTTGTTTATCCGACACTCTCCCACCCCAGCCTTTGGACAGGAATGAAACTGCCCCTGCCGGAGTTATTCCTACCAGGTACTTAACTGTATTATTATGTTTGTAGTTGGACCAGGTCTCAGCTCTGGCAGTGAAGTTAGTAGGTCTCTCTATGAAAATTTCCTTACAGTCAATTATACACCGGCATCTCCTAAAACGTCTCCTGAAACTTTTTGGCATATTTTTCAGGACAGCACCCTTTGTTGGCCACTTTATAATAGATTTCAACATTTTTGCCATTACAGGTAGCCAGGATCTTAGAATGTTTGAAACTGTGCTTTCAGAGACTCTGAACCTATACGCTATCTCTATTACTGATTCCCAATCTCAATTTCATTAGAACCATTAATAAATGATCTTCTAGTGTGAGAGATGCGTATAGCTTCTGCACACCACATTTTATTTTGCCCAGTAACCAAATGAAGATGACTGACGTTAACCCAGTGAGAAATAGCAAGTAATTAGCATTGTCTTTGACCGTGGAAAATGAGAAGTGTGATTTCTGAAGCTCCTCTTTCAATCTTGTATTCTCCTCTCTGAGTCTGTAACAGTCATTTCTCAGGTTACCATATTCAGTACTGAGTTGGTCATACTTTTGACTGAGACTGTTAAAGGCACTTTGCGGGACCATAGTCTCTTCTGGCTCATCTGTTGTCACTGGAACATCATCGGCTGACCGACTGCATGACACACTCCACTAACCACCTCACAGCAGAGTGACCTGGAGCCGGCAGCGGCTGGAACGCACATGCAGAGCCGAGCGGTCTGCATCAAAGGTAAATATAACTAGTTTGTGAAATAAACAATAAGTCAATAAGTTCCCCGTCACGATGTGCCTCGCTGTGGTCTCGGTCATGCAGAGTTATCTGTTTATGTTGCGTGTAAGCACTACCTACGTATGCAAGCTAAAGTGAGAATAAGCCATCAGCTATTAGCCTAGCTACACACATTAGCCATGTCAGTAAAGCCCCCCACACACCGCGAGCCGACGGCCTTTACCCTTCGACCACCCACTGACCAGGTTGAGCACCGTGCCAGTCTCCGTGCCAGTCGGCAATCGCCTCTGCCCCTCAGCCCCTCAGCTGTGTGTCTGTGGGTATGTGTATGTGTAGGATTTCTATGTAAATCTGTCGGGTCACCCAACTCGTCGAAAAACGATGAGAAACGGCTACCTAATGAGTTGGTATGTGACGATGAGGGACCCTGACCATTTGTCAGGCTGTTGACGCATTGGGAGTGAGACCCTGGTTCATCTCTCTCACGGATATTTCGCGTCCGGTTTGTTGGGGGGGGGGTGTTCCGACATCTATGTTAAGCACACGTTTTTATTGATATTGTAGCGTCCGACACAACGTAACTACAACAACACACACACACACACAGGACCCTGTTTTCCTCACTCTCACCCCGCCCCCTCAGTTTCTCATCCAACCACACAGCCTACCTGCCCGTACCATACACATTCACAGTCAGTCAGAAATCACAGAACTTAAACATCATAAGAAGAACATTACTGCGGGGTCGCTACAATGTGCAGTGGGCTATTAACAACGAGTCGCTACGTGGCATGATATGCGCACCAGTGTTTGTAGAGCCCGGTTCAGGGGTGCAACCCTTTTTTTTTAAACCAATGCATATTTACATCTTACTAATCTGTTTTTATTTTATTTTATTTTTATTATTATTATTATTTATTTTTTTTACAGATGTCAAAAGAAAGTGGACGTAGCCTGGTGTGGGACCACTTCACAAAGGATGCCGCTGGTGTGGTGGTTTGTAACATTTGTGCAGCTGCTGTGAGCCAGGGATCAACTACACAAAAAACAAAAAACAACACAAACCTGTGGCAACACCTTAGAACAAAACCCAATGAGGTGTATAAGAAATCACAGGACAAGATGGCACAAGCAAAGAAAGGGTCACAGTCCCAGACTGCCCACACTCACACAAGTGTTTGAAAGGACCACAAAATGGACCCCTGGTGACCCACGAACAAAGGAGATGGACAAATTAATAATAGAAATGATTGCTACTGATATCCTGCCCTATGCAGTTGTGGAAGGTAGAGGCTTTCAAAGGTTAATGGCCAAGGCAGTGCAGAGGTATCTTCTGAAAAGTGAGAAATAATTCCGCACTCAATTGATGGACGAAATGTACTCTCAAGTTGCCAAGAGAGTAAAGCAACTACTTACAGTGGAAAATGCAGGAAACAGCATTGCGTTTACTACAGACTGCTGGTCTGGATCAACTGAGGCTCTCATCAGCTTAACTGCTCATTTTATTGATAATAACTGGGAGAGAGTCCAGGTCGTGCTAAATGTAAAGGCAATGTTTGGATCCCACACAGGAGAATACATCAGTGAGACTTTCCTGACCTTACTGAAAGAATGGGACATTGACACACAGCGTGTCCACCTGGTGCTGAGGGACAATGGTGCAAACATGATAAAAGGCATGAAGCTTGCAGAGATGCCTGGCATGAGCTGTTGCGCTCATACCCTGCAGCTGATAATTAATGATGGTCTCAGCTCACAGAGAATGGTGGGGGACATACTGACAAAATTTAAAAGAATAGCCACATACTTTAATCACTCAGTTGTTGCACAGCAACGACTCTCTGTCATTCAGGAGGAGGTTGGTGTCCCTCAGCATTCCATAATCCAGGCAGTGCCCACGAGGGGGAATTCCACACTTCATATGATCGCCAGGATTCTGGAGCAAAGGAGGGCAATTACAGTTTATTCCAGTGACCACGGCCATTTTGTATGTCCAACTGCAGAGGTGGGGACCTGGCAGCCAAACTGGCGGAGACCCTGACACCACTGGAAGAAATAACTCTGCAAATGAGCAGAGCAGACTCCTCTGCCTCCTGCATTATACCCTGTACAGTGGTGCTCAGGCGTCTGCTAGAGTCAGAGGAAGCCAACACATCAGGAATAAAGACTCTGAGGAAGACCATGCTGGAGAGTCTGGAGAAAAGGTTCTCCCAGGTGAGAGTCAAAAGAAGTGGCGCTTGCATGCCTGCTTGACCCACGTTACAAGGAGTGACCCCTGTTACCACAGACGCTAGCTCAAGCTAAAGCTTGGCTGACAGAGGAGGAAGAGACAACTCCACCTGAAACAACACCAGCAGAAACTGCTACAAATGAAGCGGGAGACCCCAAAAGACAGAGAATTGAGGAGGGCCAGGCCCACAGTCTTCTCGACAGTTTATATGACAGCATGCTCACCTCAATGAGCCAGGACCAGGCACCTGAGGGGATCCTTGAGGAGCTTGAGAGGTACATGAGGGAGGCTGTCTTAGACAGAAAAAAGGGAAACCACTGGAGTGGTGGAAGAACAACAGTTGCCGCTTCAAGAGACTGTCAAGCCTGGCTCCTCCACTACAACCTACCACTGTTGAATTGGGAGTATTAAGAGGACTCCAAGTTGTAGGGGCTTGTGAATTTGTTAATATTGTTCTTATGCTCCTTGCCCCACACAAAATACCTCATTCTTTTGCAGTTGTTTTTTTTATTGTTTGTTTACCAAAGATGTTGAGTAAAACATTTGTATGTTACTGTAAGTAAGCTTTACCGTTTTGCACTTTATTTAAAAAAAAAAACCTAATGGTAATGTTAAGGATGGTAAGGTTTGTGTTATATGCTGCTTGCCTCAAAACAATAAAAGTATTTGCAATTAATTTTCTGCCTTCAATTTACATCTTTGTAAGAAAGAAATGTCTGAAAGGCTCAAAAGCAGCCATTTGTTAAAAAAAAAATTAATGTAAAAATTTAATCGGCCGATTAATTGGTTATCGGAAATTTTCTTCCCTAATAATCGGCATCAGCCCCAAAAAATCCATATCAGTCGGGCCCTACTGGAGACACTCTTCTTGTGTCACCTGGTCATAGCGCCCTCTGGCTGCAGCAACCCACTCCTGTTTATAACCCCTATTGAGAAACCTGTTAGACAGGTCTGAAGCCTGTGCTGCATATGTGCTATCATCACTGCATACCCTGCGAATCCTATGAAATTGACTGATAGGCAGGCTGTTGATGAGTGGTTGGGGGTGGAAACTGTCCCCTCTTAACATGGTGTTTCGATCTGTTGATTTACGAAAGAGTTCTGTATGTAAACAATTCCCACTTTTTCGTACCAGAACGTCTAAAAAACTGATCCTTTCTGGGTCATACTCAAGTGTGAAATGCAGATGATCATTACATGAATTCAAGTATTGAAAAAAACAATTCAGCTCTTCCACAGTACAATCAGCAATAATAAAGATGTCATCAATGAACCTTCAGTATAATAAAATCTTGGACCAAAAAGGGTTTGATCTATTTAAAACATATTGGTTTTCAAAGTGACCCATATGTAGGCAGGCATAGTTTGGTGCCATCTTGGTGCCCATAGCAGTACCCTTGGATTGTAAGTAGAAATCATTCTCAAACCTGAAGTAGTTATTGCTGAGGACTATGTGAGCTAAATCTAAAATACATGCTGTACTGGGTTTGGATGTAGCTGGGCGTTGACTCAGGAAATGTTCTAATGCCTCTATGCCACCCCTTTCTGGGATGCATGTGTACAGTGATTGGACATCCAAAGTAGCCATAAGGAAAGAGTCAGTGACTTTATCAAAAGATTTGAGTGAATTAATAAAATCACTAGAATCTCTTAAATAAGAAGGCAGAGTGGTGACCTCAGGCTTGATAAAATGGTCCACATACGCTGAGATATTTTCTGTGAGGCTGGCATAATCAGACACATTCTGTAAGACTATGCCCCCCCCCCATCTGCAGGCCTTACCACAATCATATTGTCTTTGCTCAGATCATTCAATGCATCCCTTTCTGCTTTAGACAAATTATTGAACATTTTATACTCTTTTTTTTCTTTTTTAATAATCCTTTCACATCATCTTCCACCAACCGATAATATGTATCAAGTGATGCATTACGGTGTTTAGGAGGAATAAAGGGGGATCTTCTCTTGAAGGGAAGGCGAGCAGTGCCCGTAGAAGTGTTATCAGGGATGAGTGCATTGGCAGCAGTGGTGGGGGTGGATGTGGGAGGGGGAGAAGAAGAGCTGTTGGTGCTTGGGGTGCAGTCTCTCACGTTTGCCTGGAAAAACTCTCTCAGTCTCAAATTACGAAAAAACTTTTGAAAATCAATGAATGTTTCAAAGTCATTAGTCTGTGTAGTGGGCGCAAAATTCAGCCCTTTGCTTAACGCTGAAGTGCAGGATTCAGATAGTACTTTATCAGACATATTTATTACCGTGTCTTGTTGTTCTCGGCAAACCTCGGGGACCTTGGCCTTCTTCCGCTGCCCTCTCCTGCATCGCTTATGTTTGGAAGGGCTCGTCTCCATTGGGGCAGACGGGTGTTGTGGGTGCGGCCTAAAAAAGGTGCGCATCCTGGTTGGCTGCTTGTATCTACGGAGCCCCTTAAGGGACATGGAGGAGAAAAAAATTGATGATCTCGCAAAGTTTTTTCCTATGTTTTTTTCCTTTTAAAGGAATGTCAGTGAACCGGAAGTAAAACAGACACAACGATGGAGCGCACCCATGAGCGCACCACATCACCCGTGGGAAAGGTTTATTGAGTTGCAATTATGGAGGACGATTTGGAGCGGTTCTTGCTCTCAAGAGAGGTCCCAAAAGAGGACATCACGCGGATGAAGAGAGACAAGGTGGGCATAAAATTAATTCAATAACTTACTGTAGCAACACAGAGCATTCGTGGCTAACAAAGTTAATGCTATGTTATCTTAAGCTAATGTTAGTAACATTTGTAGAAATGTAGAGTAACGTTAGAGTTCTCAACAGGCCTGACAATTAAACCGATCCGTGGGTGTTGAAGCCCGGATCCGACTCTGCCCGACTTACTAAAAGTAATCAAGGCCCTGAACTTGACCCAATATAAATAAAAATAAAACAAATAAAATGCGCCTGACCTGATGCGTCATTGTTGCATTTTAATATAGGGCAGGCACACTTGACACAAAACTGGTTGCCATGGTAACTTTGGACGCCATGGCTGGTCGTGCATACTGTATAGAGGCTGGTCTGGTAAATACTCATATCAGGAAACTGTATCGTCGTAACCAGCTGGTTAACGTTCCTTGCTAGTGATTTATCATAGTATAACGTTAGAGAAATTATTCGTAGCAGAGTTTGTCGTAGGCAACTGGACTTCATAGAGTTCTTGAAGACGTTTCGCCTCTCATCCAAGAGGCTTCTTCAGTTCTGACTGACTGGATTGGGAGTTCAGGTATTAAACCACTGTGTGGTCGTTAACACCTAGAGGGGGCATGTGTCTCAATTGCCCCCCTTCCATTGTGTGGACCTTGGGTTTCACCTGGAATGAGGGTCATTAAGGGCCCTGCCACCATGTGCTTTGTTGGAGTCACATGATTTCAGGTGGGTATCAAACTGTCTGGGGAGTGATTTTAAAACTGCATTGTATGTGGCAGATAAATTATGTCTTAGACCACCTCCTCTGTTGAGAGATGGCCTTTCCAGGTTAACAAAAATTGCTTCTTTTACTCCTCTCTCAAACCATCTGTCTTCCCTGGCCAAAATATGGACGTTGTTGTCTTCAAAAGAGTGTCCTTTATCCTTCAAGTGTAGATGGACTGCTGAGTCCTGACCTGAGGAGGTGGCTCTCCTGTGTTGAGCCATGCGCTTATGCAGCGGTTGTTTTGTCTCCCCAATGTACAGGTCTGTGCACTCCTCACTACACTGAACAGCATACACTCCATTACACACCTCCATAC
>JAJHUR010115474.1:333-11241 GCA_027495735.1 Lutjanus campechanus | reverse complement strand
AAAAAAGCATCCTGCCCACACACACACTCCCCTCCCCTCTGTGCTCCTGTGGACACTCCCAGACACACCCCCTCTACCAGAGCAACACCCGGCCCAGTAAACAGACACAGAGCCAGCCTTGAATGAAGATGAGAGCGCACCGTTCACAAACGCCATAACGAACACGTTCACAATCAGCGGCGGCGGTGGGTCTCAAATCAATGCCAGAATTTCAATGTGAATATATATTCAATAAAACAACACCCTCCCACAGCTAGAAACACGCACACACACGCACGCACACAAAAATGCAACGTAGCGAGAAAAAGTTAACAGCACAGCAGGTGGATCCGAGTTAAAATACGGCAGGCGATGAGACCAATATAAGATCAGTGTGGACCAATAAGGCAAACTTTGACACACAGATCACCCGATTCAACACGAGCTGTCCTGAAGCCAGAGTCTTGTCAACATTGTCAAAACAATAACGTTCATCGATCGGAAATGCATATGAACGAGTTCATGAGTCCATTGAATGCATTCAGGCACAACACTGATGATAGCAATGCTAGTTTACATTGCTAAAAATAAACGGCTAACGTTCCGACGCCGTCTGTCAACACAGAGAAAACGCCCAGCAGCGTTTACAGTCATAAGCCAGCATTGTCAGAGACTTATAAAAAGTTATTTATGTAACAACTCACACAATAAAAGTCAAAAATTACCTTCCTGTTCAACAAAAAGTCTGCTGTATCAGCATCAGTTTTCAGGCCCAAATCCTCCTGGAGTGAATGGATGACCCGATGTTTACTCGGCTTTGAGTCCTGTGTTGCTCACATCTCCTCTTCGTCTCTGCCTTTTCCTCTGCAGACTTATGCTTTCTCCTAACTTTTGCCGGTGGGGCAAACAGGGGCCGCTTGCCGCTGTTGCTGTCTTTCTTTTCCATTCTTCTAGCACTTGTTGCTAAGCTGCTACTCAGGGACTTGCTTGCAGAAAGTTTATAACGCAGAAGAGGGCGGGGACGAGGCGGAACGCGGAGCACGGGGAATTCAGAGCAGCTTTCGGGGGAGTGTCAACTAGAGCGAGGGGACTGGATGAGAGCAGGAGAGGAGAAGTTGACCAATGCGAACCGACCGGCCGGTCGGTTCGCATTGGTCAACTTCTCTGCAGCCCCGCAGCCACTGGAGTGAATGGATTTTTTTTCGTTTTTTTTGCTCTTCACATTGTGTAGATTGTACTATAGGACCATAACCACCATCTAAATGAGGTTATTAATAATGATCAAACTTTCAAATCGTATACTATAGCTTTAAGACAATTTATGTAGTAGTAGTCTCTTAAAACCTGCACCCAGACTTTGATTTGTAAAACTGGTGGAGTTCCTCTTTAAATTTCAGTTTTCAGTTTTTTGGTGTTTACATCAAGGTCATGATTGTAAATAGTCAACATACCTTGTCATAGAGGCACTGAGGAAATTAGTTTAGTGTGTTAGTCAGGTTCCTTTGGACTTACGGGTGTTCAGACCAAAATATGGCATTGCATTTAAAAACAGAAGGGGCAACACTGATCATGATCATGTTTGTTTCTTCAGGTACTACTGAGAAGATGATACAGTCCAGGAAGGGTGGTTTGAATAATAGAGATTTGAAATATCACACAACTCAGCGACAATCATTTTATCAACAATCTTGACATAAATAGTAGATGTACATTGTTAATGTTACAAACTAGTCCTGGGATGTGCTTGCATGTATTTGACTGACCAGTGTGGTTCTTTGCCAGATGAATTCACATTGTACTGTGGCAAAGGTTCATCTACTTAATGCTGGACAGCCCTTTGTTATTGTTTACTTTTGAGTGGTCTCATTGAAATGAATGAGTGCGCTGCACTTTTGTTCGCAGCACTAATGTCGGTCGTAACACGGCCTTGTCTCGGATGCCTTAAACTCAAAATGAATACAGTTATGTCACCATAGTAACTTAGGGAGGCTTCAGTTTAAGCAAATGCTCAAGTAGTTGTTGAATGTATTTCAGTGTTTGGTATTTTCAAAAAATCCAAACAGTGGGAATGTTCAAAATAGGAATACAGGGTGATCTGTCTGCATCTTAGGTCTGGAATAATGTACTTCCAAAGGCACTCTTCGCTCTCATCTTAGGATGTATATTTATCTTTTTTTTTTTTTTTACAAGAAAATCTGTTTTGCAGAGAAATTGCCTAAAATCTGTAAATATTTTTTAACACTGAGGTTTAGAAATTATGGAGCATCTAGAAACTGGGAAAGGACTCTGGTGGAGCAGATGCACATTGACTACAATATCAATCTGCAGTTTTACAGTTTTACAGTGTCCTTGCAGAGTTTCATACACAGAAATAATGTTGTTCATTCACTGTATCATTGTTTAAATCAGAGTTCACGTTATTGATTGTATATGCAAATGAGGAAAAGATGTACAGCCTCTTTGTTGTTTAAATGCCTTAATGCTTTGACTTTTTTGGGAAAGAGTTTGTTTTTAAAAGTGCTGCCTATTTCTCTGAAGCACAGCACAATTGTCCAATAAAAGCACAAAATGAATGTTTTACTTCATAAATCTTTAATAAATAAGTTTTCCTTAACTAGTGTGGTTGTAATGTTGCTTGCAATTTACATTTTGGGCAGCAGATGGACCGGCACTAATTGAGTGAGTCACTTGTTGCTTGTATAAACGCTTCTTTGGTGTAGTTTCCTCGATTAGGCAGCACTTGTTGGTTCCGGCTCTCTTTCGGTTTTGTAATGGTTATCTCTGATGCGTGGACAGATAAACAGTAAGTAGCTCTGACACAACGGAAAGCGTTTCTGTCATGATAGGTGACGAGCTGAAGAAAGCGTGTCTTAGTTGCAGCTGTATACACTAAAATCTTAATTTATTGAAAATGTCTGCAGTTGAGAGTTTGAGACGGTCAATCAACGAGTGTCTGACTGCTGCTGTGGAGGAGATATTAGGAGTTTGTGAGCAGACTATAGTAGTTTACGAAGAAAAACTCGTCCGTCAGCACAAACTACTGGACGTCCTTCTGAAGCCAGAGTTAAAACTACACAGGGCAGGTCTGTAACAATGTTAATTTTACATTAGGCCTATTCTAAATGATATTAGGTGTACAAAGCAGACTGTTTGAAGTCGGATATTTATCAGATGAACCAGAGTTTCCGCATTCAGCGGTAGTTTGGGCTGAAACTCAAAACGGTGTTACTACTTTTATCTTCATGCTGACATGCCACGATTGACAGCAGTTTTGGTAGAACAGACTATTTAGATAAATAATCTAGTCTAATTCAATGCAAGTATTTGCACATGAAAGTGAACTAAAATGTAACATTTGATTCCATGGAAGTAACGAATTAACTCACATTACTGTACTGAAGTAATTTTGAGTAATTGTACATTTAAGAATAGCTGAGTCTGTAGTTTTACTCTTAATTGTGCATTACACTGTGTAATCCAGGATTCTTTACTGCTTTTGGAATTAAAGATTCACACTTTATTAGGCTTAAAAATATCCAAAGCCTTTCATTTGCATTTTAATGTTGTAGCCAGATTTGGAGGAAGATTTGGAGAAACTGAAAAACATTTCAGTTAAATGTCTGCTATTGATAATGTATATACATCAGCTGTTAGAGGGTAACCAATATTCTGAATAGTTTTTGAGAAGAATACTTTGTACTTTCACTTAAGTAATTTTTTGCACCATCAGTTTTACTTGTATAATGGTGTAATATGCTATGCTTATGCTTGAGTACAGACTTTTAATACTCCTTCTATCACTGCTGTCTACTTACATAAATTTTTCAAAGGCAAAATGGTAGAAATGTCTTCCTAGTTGTCCATCAGACATGCCTCTGATTTCGTATTAATTTATTTTTAAAGAAATGTTTTTTTTAGCTTCCTCACTTTTACAAATCCTACAGGCAACTATACAATGAAAACTGCAGTTAAACTTAACATGTCCTTAGATCTGTGGTGCCTGCAGACCCCTCAATACAGGGGTTCTCAAAATGTGGCACCCCTTAGAATCAATAAATATACTGCATGCAACTTTGCAGTAACTATAATGAATTAATGAACTTACTGGTTATATTGACAACTTTTCAAACTGTAAATGCAAACAACGTGTTTCATTTTACTTATCAGATTAGAAGAACAATTTGGCATCATGATGCTGAATTTACATTATATCAAAAGCTTATATTAGAACTTTATATGAAAAATTTAGCCCAACGGTACTGCAGCTGAGCTTACTGTTAAGATGCAGAAGCAGTTAGTGACTGTGGGGTAAGAACAGTTTTTTAGAACACTCAGTTACACAAGAAAACCATCAGCAGTAACTGTTATCATCACTATGCACCACAAAACGCAGCAGGAAATCCTTTCTTCCTGTGGCAATCAAAATTAATAACTCATCTACTTCATGTTGAGAGGTTAAAACTCTCTTTCTCTCTGGATTATTGTCCCTCTGTGGATTACAATCATTACAGTGCTCTGATATATGGGGCATAATGTGCATTATCATGAACATAATCATAAGCAATCATACATTCTGAATTAAACATATACACTTACTTATACTTCAGATTTAGATATTGTACTTTGTAGCACTGTGCCACCTCTCATACATATCTATGATACTAAGTGTTAACCTGTTTACTTTTTTAGCCTGGTCTACATTTTGGTTTGCTCCTTATTGGTATTTCATATTTGCACTCTCTCCTGCTTCGTACTGCGGCTGTTGCACAATAGTTGGACTTGGGATAAAGAAAGTTCAATTTTAGCTCATATTATCTCACTACAAATAACTGTAAATATCAACATGTTTCTGTGTTTCTACAACAGACATAGGGAATTTGCTACTGTTTGAATATGACAGGAAAAAAAATAAAGGCCTGATACAGAGGAGAGGCTCTTACCCTCACCTTTATGGTCTGTTGAGTACACGAAAGCTATCTTTTCTATTTCAATGCAACTATTTGTTTTTTCTCACTAAGTAAAGCTGAAAGAAAATATACATCTGGAGTGGAAACGAAATTAATAAAAGGTGCTCCTGTGCCGCTCAAAAAAGTCAGAATACCTTCCCCTCAGCTGGAAGAAGACCCTTTCTGACCCTGCATGATATTCTACAAACCCGGTTCCAAAAAGTTTGAATGTTAAGTAAAATGTAAAAAAAAAACAAAAAACAAAATGCAACGATGTGCACTTTCTTTTTTCCAACCTATATTCAATTTAATACAATTCAAAGACAAAACATTTAAAGGTCAAACTAACTTTACATTTTTTTGTAAATGCATTCTTAAACTGATGTTGATGCCTGCAACAGAAAGCTACACAATGCTTCACAGGAGAATTTTTAAAAAATTGTTCTTGTTTTGTCCCATCAGAGCTCCCACAGCAACATGTCTGTAAGAAGGAGGAGGAAGAGGAGGTTCCTCTTGACCAGCAGAACCAGGAGAGGAACTCCAGTCTGGACCAAGAGGACCAAAAACCTCCGCAGATTAAAGAGGAACAGGAAGAACTCAGACAGAAAGGAGAGCAGTTTGCATTGAAGCAGGAGACAGATACCATTATGCTGACTCCTACGTGTCTTAAAGAGGAACAGGAGGAACTCTGCACCAGTCAACTTGTAGTGAAGCAGGAGGATGATGCCCTTATTTTGAAACTTACTTGTGTTAAAACTGAACTCAGTGGTCAGCCTCTGCTTTTGAACCCTGAACAAACTCAGCAGAGTGCAGCAGAGGAAGATCCTCTTGACAAAATCCGAATTGAATGGGTAAGGTCTGAATCTGACAGGATGAACTCTGGGGAATCAGGAGCAAACAGTGATAATCACCTCCTCTCTGACACCTCCCATGTCACAGATAACCAGCAGCACAGGAGAGAAAACCATGGAGACCCAACAACAAATAATGCGCCAAAACCTAAAAAGAAGACTGGGAACACAACATCAACTACAAATTCCGAGCCAAAACCAAAGAAGAGGAACTCTGGGAACACATCAATTACAAACTTTGAGCCAGAACCAAAAAAGAAGAACTCTGGGAACACTTCAATTACAAATTCTGAGTCAAAAACAAAGAAGAAGAACTCTGGGGACACATCGACTACAAAGTTGGAGCCAAAGCCAAAGAAGAAGCCAGTGAGCACAACATCAACTATAAACACTGAGACAAAGCCAATGAAGTCTATTGATCCAGATCAAAAGAACAAACCTTTCAAGTGTGATGACTGCAATAAACCCTTTTCTTACTTGAAAAACCTGAAAGTTCACATGAGAATCCACACTGGTGAAAGGCCTTTTAAATGCAGCTACTGTGACAGGACGTTCATCCAGAAGTCCACCTTGAAACGGCACACAAAAACTCACACGGGAGAAAAACCTTTCAAATGCAGCACATGTGGGAAAAAGTTTGCTCAGGTGACCGCAGTGACTAAACACATGAGAAGTCACACAGGTGAGAAGCCATATGCTTGTAACACCTGCAAGAAACCATTCAGCTGCAGTGAAAATATGAAGAAGCACATGAGGATTCACACAGGTGAGAAGCCGTACACCTGCAGAGACTGCGGGAAGGAGTTCACTGATTCTTCTGCGTTGAAGAATCACCTTCGAGTGCACACAGGGGAAAAGCCTTATAAATGCCCTCAATGTAAGAAAGGATTCACACTTAGCACTACTTTAAAAAAGCACATCAGAACCCACACAGGTGAAAAGCCATACAAATGTGACACGTGTGGAAACAGTTTTTCCCAACAAACAGACTTGACAACTCACATTAGGATCCATACAGGCGAGAGACCGTACGAATGCAGCATCTGCAGACAAAGGTTCATAAATAACTCAAAACTGAATTATCACATAAGAGTTCATACAGAAGTTTCACTGAGCGGCAGTTATTAAAAGATGAAACTGTGCTTCACATGAGAAAATGAATCAAATGGTATTGAACTGGAGCTCTTTGTAGGTCTTGATAAAAGTTTTCTCCTCATGGCCTTCCTAAGCATAGCCACAATCAACTGAATGGTCTTGGAGGTTTTTGCCTTCTCTTTCTTCAAATGAGTAACCCTCTTGCACTAATACTTAACTATTTATATTAATTTCCCATTGCCTCCAATAGTTAATGTTTATGTTTTATATCTATTGCATGTATTATAACTCGTACTGTTGTTGACTCATTAAAGTAGACACTTTCATTTTTCTCATACAGTATAAGTAGGAGCTAAGTAGACATTGTATGCTGTTTATAAGTACAGTGCATGGCATGACAAGACGTGTTTTATCTATAAATATGTACCATTTTAAATGTGTTTTGTTTAGCTTTTTCCATGTTTTTCAGTTTCACTAATAGTTGCCCAGCACATATGATATTACATATATCCACTAAAAATATTATACATGGATTGAATATACTGAATATATATGCCTTTCAGATAAATTATATAAACATGTAGTAAAATCTGTCTATCTTTTCCATATGGATGTCAGCTGCTACCTCGGGTTTAACTAGATTTTAAAACATTCTCCAACAAATGCCTCAGCTGCTGTTCCACAAAACCCTTGCAACATTAAATCACTCATGGCTCACTCCTGCCATCATGTGGTTGTTTATGTATTTGCACCAGCAAATCTTGGTTATAGTTAAAGTGCAAATTGTGAGTAAATGTCTAGGCTGCTATGCTGCTGTCAGCTATCCCTGCAGTATTTTCATTGGTATTTATTGTGAATTAATTTCTTGTAGTGGCTGAACTTGTTTTGTTTCAGTGTTTGCTTTGTCTGTGGATTATGCACGTGTATTTAACTGATTTGTCAACAGGCCCAACCATTCTTTATTCTTTACCATTCTTTTTGTTCAGTATTGCTGTCCTTGTTGTTAGGTATGTTTTTAAGTGCAAGTACATTGAGAGCAGTGAAAAATCTGAGTCAAATATCTTGTATTTTTTTACACATACAGTACTTGGCCAGTAAAGCTGATTCTCATTGTGGTGCTTTCATGTAGCTGATGTATTTGTCTCTGTCTCACCTAAATAGAAAGTGTGACTCTTTAAGGTTGTCCCTCATGTAAATCTAAATGTTAAGTTGTTCAATAATCCCTTTTAAAGATAACTTATGCTGTTAATCTGCCTAATATTTTTACAGAGGAATGTTCCAGCAGCATTGAATCACTTATTAAACTTCCACTGTACTTGCACCATCAATATTTGATGTTTTTATAGGCAACATGTGGATATTTTTATGCACATTCTTTCTTCTACATATTAGGGGTCCCCCAAAATATAAAGGCAGCCTTTTGAATCAGCATCATAAACATTCACTATTAAATTCAAAAGTTTGGTTAATCATGTTAGTGATTGTGAGAGGTCAGATTGATTTGATTGAACTTAAAATTCCATATATGAAAAAAAAAAAAAGTTATTAGTTTTTAGTTTATCAGGCTAATTTTCACATTCTCAGAAACATTTCAAGGATTAGACCATTTCTGTCTGCTAAGTGTTATTCATGCCTTCATAACTAGTCTATCAGACCAGTGGGTTTCAAACTGGGGTCTGGGGAGCAACGGCGGTCTCAGTCGAAATGAGAAATAGAATATTTAAATTTTATGACATTTTTTGCCTTTTCTCATTGTTCCAAGGTAAAGATTTATTCACAGAGGTGATAGAGTGTTTGCAATCAGGGACTTCAGATTTTAGAATGACCTGCATGAGGAGATCAGGGCTGCAGACTCTGTCTTGTCGATAAATCATTGTCAAAAGAATACTTTTTAAAAATGCCTTTTTGATTATTGCATTTATGTTTTATGACACTTTATTTCGGATAACTCTCTTTGCATGTGCTTTGGTTTTAATGGCTTTTAGTTCACTTTATGTTCTTTTTGTTTTAAATCTTGTTTTTTATTGTAAAACATTTTGTAAAAGGTGTTTTAAAAATGTTCTATATAAATAAAGCTTCTTCTTCTATTATTGTTATTATTATTATTATTATTATTATTATTATTATTATTATTATTATTATTCATCATTATTATTTTTATTATTATTTCAGTTTCAGTTAGGTAAAGACTGGTAACAATGGCAGCATTAAAGCTTTATCACTAGACACAAAGCTTTGCCTTGTGGTTGAAACTTACCCCCTGAGTGTGTGCATTAATACCACTTAACCAAATAAGCTTCCCTTTTCATTGTGTTTTTCTTCCACAGAGATGTTGTCTCTAAAATATTTTAACTTGAGAGGAATAGCATGAAAACAGCTACAAATTTTAGTTAAGCTCCAGCTGTGGATTTACACCCCCTCCGTTCACTGTTCCCTTTGTATGAAAACACACTCACGCTTTATCTGTCTCGTCATCTTTTCTCTTGTTCTCTGTTATACACACACACACACACACACACACACACACACACACACACACACACACACAATCAAAGGCTTACTCAGTGCAGAATATTACTGTAGTCAGAAGTTGCTGTCAGATACCAACAGAAGTGTATATGCATGTATATAGTTGTAGTTTTATGGGGATATACAAAGTGATAAGACGTGATAACAGAAAACTGCAGGGACTATTGGTCTGTCAGACCACCTACCTCCCTCTGTGTACTGTGCATTTATCAGTCTGTGTGGCAGTGGTTAATCAGTGAGTCGAGGTTCCAGAGCTGCGGTGGCCCCACAGTCATTTTGGACCATTAGCAGCTCACAGGTGGGTTCATAATTCATCTAAGATTGTGTTTGCACAGCTGGTCACAAACCTCCACCCTTCGAACCACAACCTCCACCACCATCCACTATACCCATTTCAAGCAGACAAATATTTGTAATCAACCTGAATGACTTGTGTTTCTAAAGTTATATTATGTGATTGATGCAGTAAGTGTGAGTAGGTCTATGGGGGCACCTAAAAAACAAACAAGCCAGCCCAACATACCGGGAATTAAAATGCATTTTTACTTGGATACTTTATAACTATAGACACCATCTATCTACCAAAGAAAATAACTGTAATGATAATTTGTATCCTCCTGACACATTTGTGAAAGGCCTACAGTATCCTAAAGCAGTGTTCCCAACCTTTTAACAGTAATAAATACTCAGTTGGCTTCTTTTTTCACAAATTCAGTATTTTTTCTCCCTGACCACTGGCTAGTGTTTTATTAGCTCTTTGGTAGTTTAAACTGTGTATTTTTCTAATGCAGGATGAGGCTGTTTAAGTCTTCACTGTGCCCTTATCTAATTTAAATAAATGTATATAGACTATATGTTATATAATAATATTAACCTTTAAAATAACAATTTAATTTAGTTTTTTTTTCTCACAGAAATGTATGACACATCTTCACTCCTGTGAAGCTTTGGTGACACCTAGTGGGGGTCAGGACACTTGTGTTGAGAACAGGGGTGTCTGTCCTATCTTAACTTAAGTTTCCATGACAGGAAAAATCCTGTCTGTCTGTTACAGCAGCAGTTCCTAAACTCATGGTTGTGTCCTGTCCTATCTCAGACCTCATATCTTATCTTAGGAAATCTTAACTTGAGCCTTTAACTTTATATACGCTTTCTATTTTTGTCTTGATGACTTTACTTGATGATGAAAATACAAAATAAACTTTCTGATCATTCAGCTTTTATCATAATGTTCAGAACATCATTAGCTGTTACACATTAAGTGGAACACAGCGTGAGAGCTTGGTCCACCAGTGAAAGAAAAAAAACACATATCCCCAAGGTAAATCAGAATTTTGCAAGAGTCTGCAGCCAGGTCCCTCACAAATTATGTTGAAATTATTATTATTATTTTTATATTTTTTATATTTTATCTCATAATTAAAATTTTAAAAATCTTATAATTACGATAATTTCCCCCCATAATTTCGACTTTTCTATCTCATAATTATATTACATTACTTTTTTTT